>ML379780.1:0-18341 GCA_005239525.1 Nicotiana knightiana | reverse complement strand
CTTTAGGATATGAATTGAACTTTTAGGATATGAATTGAACTTTTAGTTTATGTATTTGAATTTTAGTTTATAAATTGAAATTTTTGGATATGAATTGAAATTTTAGGATATGAATTGAATCTATGGGATATGAATTGAGCCTTTAGGATATGAATTGAACTTTTAGGATATGAATTGAACATTTAATTTATGAATTGAACCTTTTTTCTATGAATTGAACCTTTTTTATATGAATTGAACCTTTTTTATATGAATTGAAATTTTCGTGTATGATTGAAATTTTTGGATATGAATTGAACTTTTAGGATATGAGTTGAACCTTTAGGATATGAAATTAATTAACTAAAAAAGATTAAGATATGAATTAACTAAATTAATTTGTTCTTGTTTTATTTGTATAGATGGAACATCGTACTTAGATGTACAATATGAATTATCCTAATCGACGGGGATTGCGGGAGAATTTTGTAGAAGCGGTTGATGAATTTATTAGACATGCAATAGAACTTCCACAATACCAAAGTGAAGGATTAATTAGGTGCCTTTGTGTTAGGTGCGACTGTATGAGGTTCGAAAATCGGAGGAAGTTAGACTTCATCTTTATAGGAAGGGGTTTATAGCGAATTACTTTGTGTGGACTAACATGGAGAGGTCAATGGTAGCAATGGGAGATTTCATAACATGGTTGCGGGTGAAAGTATTAGGTCGATGGAGAATACAAATCGTGATTCTAGAATTCATGATATGGTTGCAGATGCTTTTGGGATGCAATTTGGGGGTGAGACCAATGAAAATGTTGAACAAACTCCTAATGATGACGCAAAATGTTTTTTTGAACAGTTAGAGGAAGCTAGTCGTCCATTAAGGGAAGGAAGTCCGCACTCTGAGTTGTTTGTTGCAGTTAGATTACTAAGTATAAAATCTGATTGGAATATTTCTCAAGCAGCCATGGACTCTTTCATTGACCTTATGAGTGAACTAGTTGACCCTAATATCAACTTACCTGGTGATTTCTATAAGGAAAAGAGATTGGTTTCTAAGTTAGGACTTTCGTCGATGAGAATTTATTGTTGTGAAGATGGTTGCATGTTATATTATAAAGATGATTCAACTTTAAACAGTTGTAAATTTTGCGACAAGCCTTGTTTCAAGAGGCTTTCCAGCGGAAATATGGTCGCTATCAACGCGATGCATTATTTACCTCTTATACCTAGGTTAAAGAGGTTATATGCTTCGATGATTTCTGCTTCTCATATGAGATGGCACTTTGAAAATAGAAGACCACCTGGTGTTATGTGTCATCCTTCAGATGGAGAAGCTTGGAAGCACTTTGATAGGACATATCCAGATTTTTCTAGTAAACCCAGGAACATTCGATTAGGTCTGTGTGCGCATGGATTCACGCCTTTTTCTCTTTATCTGCGACCCCATATTCATGTTGGCATGTCTTCTTACACTTTATAATCTACCACCCGTGTTGTGCATGACTAGTCCATATATATTCTTAAATTGTATTATCCCTGGTCCACGTAATCTGAAAAGTTTTATTGATGTATATTTGCAACCTTTGATTGATGAGCTAAAACAATTGTGGTACAATGGTTTTGAAACATATGACATATCAACCAAGCAGAATTTCAATTTGCGTGCTAATTTAATGTGGACAAATAACGATTTTCATGCGTATGGAATGTTGTCTGGGTGGATGACTGTTGGTAAGCTGGCTTGTCCTTACTGCATGGAAAATAGTAAAGTGTTCACTTTGAAACATGGCCGAAAGAAATCATGGTTTGATTGTCATCGTCAATTCTTGCCTCCTGATCATGAGTTTAGAAGGATGAAAAATGCATTCAAAAAGAATAAAATGGAGTATGATTCTCCACCTCCGATACTATCAGGTGAGGAAATTTAGGAGAGGGTCCAGAACTTCAGTAAAGTTACTGAAACTCCACCTTATAGATTCCCCGGATACGACATTACTCATAATTGGACGAAACAAAGTATATTTTGGGAGTTGCCTTATTGGAGGGATAATCTTCTCCGTCACAACCTTGATGTCATGCATATTGAGAAGAATTATTTTGACAATTTGTTCAACACAGTGATGGATGTTAAAGGTAAGACAAAGGATAACCCGAAGGCTAGAATGGACTTACAAGAATATTGCAGGCAGCCTGAATTATACTTGCAGACAGAAAACAATGGTAAGATATTCAAGCCCAAAGCAAGTTACACATTCATTTTGGAAGAAAGACGGCAAATTTTGTGATTGGGTAACGAAATTGAATATGCCTGAGGGTTATGCGTCGAATCTTGGAAAAAAAGTTGATATGGAGGTAGGGAAGTTGAGCCATTTGAAAAGTCATGACTGTCATGTTTTCATGGAGACATTAATGCCTATTGCATTTTGTGGTTTGCCTGAAAGAATCTGGAAACCCATCACAGAGATTAGTTTGTTTTTCAAATATTTGTGTTCTTCCACATTAAGGGAACCGGATGGATCAGAACATTCGTGTAACATCTACTAAGATGGAAACCATATTTCCATGTGATTTTTTTGATGTGATGGAACACCTTCCAATCCAGCTTGTACACTAGGCACGACTTGGAGGGCCTGTTCAATATAGATGGATGTATCCCTTTGAGAGGTAATATTATAAGTTTCATGTAATTTTCTGTTTTATGTAAATGTTCTTGGCTAACCTAAAATTATGTAGGACAATTGACAAATGCAAACAATTTGTTAAGCAGAGGAATATGAATGAAGGATCTATATGCGAAGCTTATCTTGCAAAAGAAAATTCTCATTTTTGCTCTTATTATTTTGAGAGTAAGGTGAGATGTGCTAGGAATAGGCCCAATAGGAACACGGTCGAATGTGTGAATGATCCATTATATCCGCCTATGTCCATATTCAATCAACCAGGCCGATGTTCTAAGGATGTTAGAAAGAGAAGTTTGAGTGATATGGAGTACAAGTCAGCTACACTTCATGTGTTACTAAATTGTCCCGAAGTTGTACCATTTCTCAAGTAAGTATTGATTTAGTAGTTATCAAAATATAAAATTTAATGTGATTACATCTCAATGCAACTACTAAAAATATTTGATGTGTCACAGTCACTTCGTGGGTCAATTTGGCCATGATGTTGTATATACGGGATTTGATACGTGGTTCAAACAATTTGTAAGTTTATCCTTATAATATTATAACACTATGTAGGTAAACAATGTTTGGAAGTTACGCTAACTTATGAGTTTTTTTAAATTTTCCAAATAATGGGGTAAATCAATTTTCGAAAGATATATTTTAGGGACCTGAGCTTCAGGTCACAACAATGTCTAAGTACGTTGTGAATGGTTATAAGTTTCATATAGAGGATTTCTCTAAAAATAAAAATAGCAACAACAGCGGGGTGTGGGTTCAAGGAGGTGATGGAAACCAAGTTGGAGATATTGATTATTATGGTGTGCTCAAAGAAATAATTGAACTAGAATATGCAGGTTGGCCATATAAGAAATTGATACTCTTTAGATGCAAGTGGTTTGACCCACATCCAACAAGAGGTACAAGAGTACACAACCAATACAACATAATTGAGGTTAATCATACGAGGGAGTATGATCGCTATGATCCTTTCATAATTGCACATAATGTTAGGCAAGTGTATTATGCTCCTTATCCATTGCGGCGGAATAAGTCAGATTGGTGGGTTGTAATTAAAACTAAACCTGTAGGTAGGGTGGAAGTCGAGAATATGTTAGATGTTGCTTATCAAAACGATATCTCCAGTGTTCACCAAATAGTGGACGAACTTTTAGAAAATGATTTGGAACATCCTGCACACATATTGGAAGAAGTTGATATAGATGAAGTAACAATTATAGAAAATGAGGAAGTAGAATCAACTGATGAAGCTCAAACTAGTGAGGAAGAAGAATTCTCGGACGAGGAACAATACGTCGATGAGCTTTCAAAAGTTGGTTTCTTTAATAACTCTCATTTTATAGCTAGTTTCTTATATGTTTCAATCTAAATATGTATTATATTATGCAGATGACAGGCAAGGGTCGAGGTAATGATGACCCTACTGGTTCTCGGGGTCGAGAAAAGGCTAGGAAGGGAAAGAGGAGGGTAGAAGGTAATCCTCTATCTTTTCCACCCTCTTCAGAGATGCCGATGCCTGCACCTATGTCTTATCCTCCACCCGATGGATATTATGAGGTGCCATAGCATCACCAACCCTACGTCTTTGTGCAGACATCGGGTCTTTCATCACAGGGCCATAGGACTGTACGTCCGTCATACAGTCCAGCTGCCTCACGACCACATGGATCACATCCATCCGTGTCACAGCCACGGGGTTCACATGCATCAGTATCACAGCCATTAGTGTTACAGCCGCTTGCGGTCGATCCAGCTATGTTGCAGTCACAGGGATCACAGACATCTTCATTAGGGACTCCATCTATTTCAGGCCTTCTCCTGTGAGATAGTAGCTCTGACCCCCTACACCTTCCACACATGCCTCTAATGTAAAAGTTTCTAACTATGATGTTGATGATAACGAGGAGGTGCATTATGATTAGTATGGCAGGATCATCATAGTCCCTGAGGGTGATGGGTAAGAGTAATTTGTTATTTTTACGTTTCTTGTTTTGTGCAGTTTGTTCTAAGATATTAATGTGTTTTTTTTGGTTAAATTGCAGGTTCATCCCGAGTAATATTACTACGAGGATAATCACCAAAGCCACCAGAAAGCTTTATGATGCCCCCTATACGAGTTGGAGTGAATTCCCATTCACGCTGAAGGAGCAAATTTTCAATGAATTTAAGGTATAAATATTCTTTTAAGCAGTATAATTATTTATATTTATGATATTTCCATATAATATTTAACCTTTGAAATACAGAGCAAGTGTGTATGGGAACACCGCTATAGCTCGAAAGTGGCTGCAAATTTTAATCTCAAAGTTCGGAAGCGGTTGTCGCATAGTTTCTCCAAAGCTAGATAGTTCAACAAGAAGCCTAGATGGTTTCTTCAACATTTATGGGAGGATTTGCAAAGGAAATGGCTTACCGCAACCTTCTTACAGAAGAGCGAAAAAAGGAAAGAAATCTCGCGCACCCAAGAAGGGAGGCTCCTTGCACACTGGAGGTGCGATCAGCCAAGGGACAATAAAAAGAAGATTGGTTCGTAATTGATTAATTTATTTTAATTTTCAAAGTATATCTATTCTGTTTATTAACTAAATTTTATGAGTTTTCAGGAAAAGAAGTTGGGGCGTCCAATAAAGCAAGATGAGTTATTCAAGGAGACTCATATTGTCAAGAAGAAGAAAGAGACGGATCAAGAAAGGTGGGTCGAGGGCCGAGCCTCGACTTTACATGTAAGTTTTCACTTTTCATTAAGTATTTTGATTTACTCTTATATAAATTTTGAAATACTAATTCAATGTAATTTTTCAAATAGGGTCACTTCACAGCTGACGTGGAGGAATTCATACGCAGTCAGCCACCTAAAGAGTCGGGCGAGGTAATCCAACTTTCGGACGAGGATGCTAAAAGAATATGGATGGAGGCTACTGGTGGTGCAAAATGGGGGAAGGTATACGGGCTTCCTACTAAGAAGTTTCATCGCTATCACTGTGGAATGCAAGGAATAGGGACTTCCTCGCAAGGCGAGAAACTTCATGGGGAGAGCCTCTCCGCTATGCGGGAGACTGTGACTAAGCTCACATCCGAGCTAGAAGCGGCCAAGGAAAGAGAAAACTTTAGAGATGCTCAGTACGTTGGCATGCAAGCTCAGTACCATGGCATGCAAGCTCAGCCCAAAGCTCTCCTAGCTTCTAGAGCTTTTCTGATTCCCTGGTCTCGCGAGTCATCATCATAGGCTCAACTTGAACATGAGTGTTCCTTCCGTCCTCCTCGTGCTAGTTCCTCCCATCCTCCCCGTGATCGTTATTCTCGTCCTCCACAAAATGACCCTTCTTATTACCGTCTTGATAATGAAGATTCATCAGACGGTGATGATAATGATATTGAATGAAACAGTCCTTAAGTACTTTTATATACTTTGAACTAGACAATAGAACCGGTTTTCGAATGGGCTTGTAATAAGTGTTAACTTAGTTTTGTTAGTTTAATGTGTTAGTTCTATAGAACTTTATACTTTGTTGGTTTTAATGTTGGTTTTAATTTTGTTGTTGTGTTATTGTTGTTGTTGTTGTGTTGTTGTTGTTGTTGTTGGTTTAATTGTTGGTATTGTTGTTGTTGTTGCTTGTAATAGGAAATTTGGTATGCTGGTAGGTGGTGTAGCTGTCAAAACAGGCAGTTTCTGCCAAAATTATACCCAGAAAAGCGACCAAAGTTGGTCGCCTTTCTGTTTAAATTTTTTTTTCTGGGCAATAGTGACCAAGGTTGGTCGCTAATTAACCCAGATTTCCTAAAAAGCAACCAACTTTGGTCGCTATTCTATTAAAAAAAACAAAAATTCTTGGAATTAGCGACCAATTTTGGTCGCTTATGTATAAAAAAAATTAAATTCTATAAATTAACGACCAATTGTGGTCGCTTATGTTTTTAAAAAATTAAAAAAAAGCGACCAACTTTGGTCGCTATATTCCAGATTTAAAAATATAATATTTGGTTTACATACCAAAGTTGGTCGCTAATTAACCCAGATTTCCTAAAAAGCAACCAACTTTGGTCGCTATATTCCAGATTTAAAAATATAATATTTGGTTTACATACCAAAGTTGGTCGCTATATTTTGAATAATAATAAATTTAAAAAACCGTAATTTAAATATAGAGACCAACTTTAGTCGCTAAATTTATATTATTAAAATATTAAAGCGACCAAAGTTGGTCGCTATATTGTATACCCGGAATATTTGGTCCTTTTACCTTAGAGACCAAAGTTGGTCGCTAATTAGTGACCAGCTTTGGTCCCTAAGGTAAAGGGACCAACAAAATAGCGACCAAGCCAGGTTGGATGCATTTTGGTCGCTTTTTCACTGTTTAGCGACCATCTTTGGTCGCTTTTGGTGGTCGTTTTTTCCCGAATTTTTAGTAGTGAGATAAATCGATTGATTACATGAGTTTAATTATAAAATTTTGATAAATAAAAAGCATGTAATATTTCTCAACATAAGTTTCGTAAAAGAAACTCAATTAGCCTTTCTTTATGTAGAGACATACTACACAAAAATGAATTAATAAAATGATACCACATCCATCAAAAGTAGGAGAGGATTCTAGTGCTCACCTATGACAAAATTCAAAAAAAATAACCAAGTTAATATTCATTACCCTAAAGAAAAATAATTTTACCAAATTAAGCAGAGACTAAATATTTCATACATATCTACTAAAAGTTAGACCACAATATATTTACTTTGTGAAATAATAAATCCTACTGACTTGCAATGTGTTGCTATAAAGGAGCAGTGTTATTACTAAAAATCATATCCACACTTCTTTCAAATATAACAATGGTTTCCCAAAGTGCAAATATAATTTCAGAATTATGCAAAAATATATATATAATCTTAAAACCCTTAGCACTATGTACTTCTACTATGTTGGCCATATTAACTTCCTCATTGATACTGGCATCACCATCAGTGTCCAACAAAGAAGGAAGTGTGAATCGACAATTTTGAACTCACTTCCCCTCTAAGAAATTGATTAATCTCTCCTAATTGATCAATCATATAAGTATTTATTGCAGGAAGTGAGGAAGAATAACTTTTTCCCTTGTAATAAGTTGATCAACAATAAAATAAGCAAGAGAAATATAATGTATAAAGTTATGGTCCTTGTCTTATTGAACCAATTTTGTTTCTTGTCAATCAGAGAGGGTCCGCCAAAGCATAAAAGCACATGCAAGAAATCTCTTCTTTTTTTCTTGCCAAAAATATAAACTTCACCAAGCATAATACGAACCAATTCTTTTTAATTTAATGGGAGTATGAACCAATTTTTATAAATAGATAAACACATTCTTTGATTACCAAATATGATATCTTCCGAATTACACCATCTATAACTTTTGCATTTCAAGAAGGAAAAAAATAACCAAAAAACAAAAGGGAAAAAAGGAAGTATTGAAGGAAAGTTCCTTATATTTTCTCACAAAAATTAAGAAAATTTGGCAAACAACTGAAATAAACCCTAATAACCTCAAATAAGATTCATCTTGCATTCCTCAACTTTTAAGAATACTATATCCTTCAGTACTTCCAAAATCACCATATTCTCTATTCCATCAACACATCCTTGCACTTTTCTATAATCTCTTACAATTATCTGCCTCATCTTACAAAGAAATCTATTGAGTATAGATAAGAGTAAGCATGAGAATGTTTCAATGAAAAAAGTGAGTTGCTAATTACAAACTGATAATGGATCAAGGGGACAATGAGATAAAAGGAGTTCCAGGAAGTGAAATGAAAAATTTAAAATATACATGAAATCAATGCTACATTAACCTATAAGCAATAAACGGAAAAGAAGAGAAAAAATAAGCTTTTTTGGGAAGGGGGTGGATCAATGGACAACAGAGAACCCATAAAGATGAGAAAAATATGAATGAAATAAGAGACGAACATTAATAATAAATAAACCAAATAATATTGGATACACGAGGAAAATAACACAAAGAAAGAAGATCATATCGGGTGTAGGGAAATAGTTGAGACTTGAGACTCACCATAGATAGGCTGTTTTTTCCTAAAAGAAAACTGGAGAAAGTGATTGGTTCCCTATGGCCAGTTACTTGCGTTTGGAATTTTATGTTTACCGTAACTGTTTTCGTAATAGCAATTTTAAATGTACCATAATTGTTTTGTTAACAGTCACGAGAGATGTGGGAAGCGACTTTTGATATTCTTAAAGAAGCGACTTTTAGATTTTCTAAAATAGTAAATAAATAGGAAAAATAGGGTCAAAGGCAAAAAATTGAGAAAAAAGATAACTGAGTTTCTTGGTCAAATAGAGGTGCCACATCATCTCTGTTTGGCCCTCCTTTATAGATATATATAGATTACAGAATTAGTCCACATATCTTCTTCTCTATTAGGTTTTGGACCAAATGGTTACAAATGTGACAAAAGTTGTAGATATATTCTTGTTTACTTCGAGATACGAGTAACAATTAAACTTGTAATGTGTTTATAAGGATACGTGATCTAATTCAGTGCCAATTGATAAATAGCTAAATAAATAAAGGAATTAAATGATTGTAATAGATCAAACCAGTGTCGTTCGTGAATTATCGACCTCGGCTTGGAATAGTATCGAGATCGATCGTTAAGTGCCACAAGAAAAATAAGACAATATGAACAACACGAACAATATGAACAGTAAAGAGTTAATAGCGGGTTAAAGAGCAGAGTGCTTTATATTTCTCAGTAGTTGCATATGTGATAATTCGTGTGAGATAATGATGATTTACAAATGAACTGGGTTCCTCTTTATATAGTAGAGGAATCTTAAATAAGGTATAACTCTAATTTCGGAAGTAAGATACATGATTGATATCAATAACCGTTAATGGTTCTGTCAGTTCCGAGATTCTCGCCGAGATTGGTGGTCGATTGCGGATATCTCGTGATTCTGTTACTTAGGCGTTAATTTAACCCGATATAGATCCCTTAATCTTCACGATCTTCGATCCCCGACTTACTTCGATACTAGCTCACTCTCGAGGCACACCCCCGATCTCGTAAAATCGGGTATAGTCGATTCTAACCATATACAGATAGTCTCCGTGTTTCTAAGAATGAAATGATAAGAAACGATTTGAGCCTCGATTCCTTGATACCTTGATTATAAGCGTCGTCTCCATGACGTAATTAAGCGATGGATGTGATCAAAACGTCCCGTCGCTTCAGTTCCCAAAAAATCATCAATGCGTGTGAGACGCCGATCGGCCACCAGTGATACCAAACCGTCGTTTGAAACCTATAAATACCACCTCTTCTATTGATTTCAAACTTTACTTTTCTTTAAACTTCACCTTTGCTTTGATTAAATCTCACAAATTTCAAACTCTTCTTGCCTCCTTCCTATCTCCGCCAACCTTACACTTACCTTCTGCTTTTTTCACTTATGTCAATGGCTAAAACCACTAAAATGGTGCCACAGAAGGGAGGGGCCTCCTCTTCTAAGCCGGCCGGCGACAAGACGCCGGTGGAGCGCGCGTTGAGGAGTGCATTCCTGGGCCGTGTAAACTGAATTCTGAGTTTAAAGTGGACAGGCCCCCTCCAGTCCCTGGTCGATGTGAGCCCGTGTCCCGTTACATTTGCTTGATATCTGAGGTGATCTCGAGCAAGTGAAAAATTACTGCAATTGGAGAAACAAAGAGGTGGTGATCCTTATCATGAGTAGGACATCACTGCTCATGAAAGAGTTTTTGAGTGTTTACACTTACCCTTTCACATTAGGGCAGTGGACCCGGTCATACTCTATTTTTGCCGCCAATATCGAGTGACCCTGGGGCAGATCTACCCTTCATTTTGACGCATCGTGATCCTGCTCAGATTCTTTTCGAGCAAAGTCGAGGGGATGCCTTTCACCCTCGACCATCTAATCAGGTTGTACAGTCCTCGGCTTTACCGAGGTGGTTTAATAAAGCTCCAGTGTCGGGCTAAGAAAATATTATTCTCGAGCATAGACGAGGACAAGGATCGCGACTGGATGGGTCGGTTCGTCAGAATCAAGACCTCCAATTTGATTCTTTCTGAGAAGATGCCATTCCCCTAGGAATGAAATATGAAGCGTAAGTCCGATTTTCATCGATGGTGTTTTTTTTCTTGTTTGATTGATTTCTCTTCCCGATCTAAGTTCCATTTTGTGGTGCAGCTTCTGCTTGGTTATCGGTTCTATTCTGGATCTCGAAAGTTGGGTTCGCCAACTAGCTTCCACTTCTTCACATTTCGAGCGTTGCTGGCGAGAATTGGCCAGGGGTCGGTGGGAAGCTAAGAACCACGGTGAATCCCTCCGTCCATGTGTTGATGTCTTTCTGCAAGAATTCCGTTCTTTATTTTTTTAACTTAGTCTTCTTTACATGTAGGCCTTGGAGAGAATGTAATCATGAGGCCACCTCCGCCTGGCGAAGAGGGGGTTCCACAGCCACCCAAAGAGAAGAAGAGACGGAGGGCTTCGCCCCCTGGTACCCCGAATCCCAGGAAGAGTAGGGCCCGAAAATCGAGGATCGACCCCTCCGCTTACCTGCCGATGTGGATCAAAAACTTCAGGAGGAGGATGAGGCAGCACAAGGTGATGAGAACTGCTTGTTGAAAGTTTTGGAGGGGGGAAGCACTGCATCTCCCGAGATTGCCGAGCTGGTGGTGGACGAGTCGGCTCAATCTCGGGTTAGGGAGATCTCGGGGGGAGATCCAAGTGGAGTCCCCAAGCCATCGGGCGGTAATAGCTCTCCTTGTTGCGTCGAAAGATCGGTGGATGTTCCCGAAGGGTCCAACTCCGAGGCCCTTCGAAGAGAGGAGAGTGTCCCAAGCGATTCTCTTAGGGAAATAAATATAGATGATTCACCGCCCGATCCTTCATTTTTCGAAGGGAAATTCCGAGATGCTCAGGCTATAAGAACCCCTGATACGGAGCTGGCCCATGAAGGGAGCGACATATTTTGAGAGTGTTTCACCGGGATCGAGGACGGTCCCGAGCTAGACGCGTCAGTTATTTTCAACGAATCTCAGCATTTCTTGCAACAGGTAAGTATTTTTCTTTCTTACTTATGCTCTCATCTAGTTTATATCTTTTCAAGACTATCTCCTTTCTTCGCAAGCATGCTATGGTGCTTCATCGAGAGGCATCTTTCAAATCCTAGGCAGATCTGATCCGATGCGAAGCCGAGCTCAAGAATCTCGTAAAGGAGAGGGATGACCTAAAACTCCTTTACGTTCGAAAAGTGGTGGAGATTGCGATCTTTCGAACTGAACTTACGAGAGTTCGTCAAGATCAGACCGAACTCATCGAGAAGGTAACATAATTTCTTGAAACTTTGTAAATTTTAGTTTAACTATGGCGATGAACTCTTTGATTTTGCAGCTTCAGCAGAAGGGTGAACTCGTGCTACAGCTTCGAGAAGAGGCCAAGATGAAGGAGGCTGAAACTCTAGGGTGGAGACAGCACATGAAGCGTCTTGCCTCGGAGAATGATGCACTTCGAGTCCAATTAACTTCAGCTTAGTGCCAGCTCCAGGGTGTGAAGGAGGAAATCCTGGCTCGAGTCCGGAGGAACGAGGAGGATGAAGCCGAGCTTGCCAAAGCTAAAGCTGAGTCGGAAGCGCTTGTGGCCTCTTATCGAGCTGATGCTAAGGCTGCTAGTCTTTAGGAACATGAGATCTCTGCTTCTGCTGAGATTAGATTATCATGTTCTCTCACTCATGCTAGGCAACAATCTCGAAGAGAGGCTCTCGAAGAGGTGCACGCTCGTGGTTTCGACCTATCGGCTGATATCGAGAAGGCGAAAGCTTTGCAGGATGAGGTTGCAGCCTTGCTCTCCGATGATTAAGGCTCTGTTAGCGGGTCCGAGGTTGAGGGAGACGAGGCTTCCGAAGAAGTCGCCCCCGGAGAAGTCGCTCGGGAGGAAGACGATCTTGAGGGGGCTAGCCCCGATCATAATTAGATTGTAACTTCTTTTTCTTTTTTCTTTTGTAAGGCTCTGACCGGTCCCTTGTACAGTATATTCAATAATGGAAAGATTTTCTTTGATGCCTTTATGCCTTCGTATGTTTATTTTCCTTCATTAAAAAAATTTCATTGATGTACTCCAACTCGTGATCGAAGTAACCCCTTAGGTTTTTCGTTTTTACGAGGGCAAGTCCCTGAGTTACAAGAACAAGTTCCCAAGCTTGAAACTCATTCGAGATCTTATCTCGGGGGTGGCTCGATCCAACTGACTGATGAGTTATCTTTAATAACTAAGTTCGAATGAATCTTTGAGTTTTAGGATTAAGTGAATCCTTAGGTTCCATCATAGGGTTGGTAAGTATTTTGAGCTCACCGTTATACCCTTTAGGTGAATTTGTACTTAACATTTATTCGTGCTTGGGATAACTGAACCCTTGGGTTCGAATCGAGTGAGAGCTAGGTCTCGAACTCTAACAGTATTGGCCCTTAGGCTTATTAGATCGTCCCTTAGGCTCTTTTATATTGTCCCTTAGGCTCTTTATATCGGCCCTTGGGCTCTTTAGGTTGGGAAAATTTGGCCCCTAAAAATGGATATCATTTTTTCCTTTTCGCCTAAAAGACTTAGTGAAAACTTCTTTATGACTTAGCATGTGTTTTTTGTACCCATTGGGTTTTTTGAGGGTTCAACGATCGGAACCCAATTTTTTCTTAACTCGCTTGTGTTAAGATATTTTGATACCTCTTGAGGTTTTTTTGAAGGTTGATATTATCGAAGCCTTTAGATTATTCGAGAACTAATTTTTATCGAAGCCTTTTTTATTTGCTTTTCTGAGGGTAGCCTTATTTAACCGATTATTTAAAGTATTTGAAGGCCTTTAGTTTATGGAGGAAGTCGGACGTCTCCAAGCCTCATTATTTCGGTCGTAGCCTTTTATATGACCGTAGTCTTTAATATGGTCGTAGCCTTCGGGTATGTCTCTTGGACTTGTTTCCTGATAACATTTCGAGCTTGTTCGAAATGTTAGTCCCCGAGTGTGATGTCCTTGGCCTATATATCGAGGGGTGCCTCATTAAGGTCTTATGATTTCGAGCTTAGATAGCTCAAGTAGGTAGTCCCCGAGTTTTTGAGGTATGCTTATACTTGGCCCTTGAGCCGTTTTCACAAGTGTTAGTTTTGTTCAATAGATCAAAATCGTAAGTGCATGACTTCGTATAATAGAAATTCTACTTCAAACATGAGATGTTCGAGAAAAGAGAGTGCTTCTTTGTATTATTCATACATGCGTACATGTTTTGTTGTCGGGACTTGGTTAATCTATATGGACACGGTTCATTCGACCGTTTGGCCCATTACAAAATTCTTCCTATCAAGACCCATTGATACATAACGTACGAGGGTGATGCCCCCCAGTATTCGAGGTTGATTGCAAAGAAGCCTTGGATACTGTTGAATTATCCTCAGGTAGTACATAGTTGTTGCCTCATTAAAAATCTCGCCGGAAAAACCCATTTGGGAAAAAAATCGGTCTAGGGAAAAAAGAGTGCAACGCGTACTTTAAAAACATGAGGTCTCGATTTCTTTGATCGGATATCTTCAATAGGTTAGTTTCAAATATGTAAATGAAAAAGGAGAAAACCATACCTTAGCAATAATACCGCTTGAGGAGTGATATGCTCCAATTATTCAACAATGGCTCGTCGTTCATTGTTCCGAGCTTGTAAGATCCTTTCCTGAATATGTCGAGGATTTGATAGGGTCCTTCCCAGTTAGGACCGAGTTTCCCTTCATTACGGTTTCGAGTATTGAGGGTGACTTTTCTTAAGACTAATTCCCCGACTTTGAAGTGTCGAAGATTGGTTCTTCTATTGTAATATCTCTCGATTTGTTGCTTTTGTGCGGCCATTCGAACGAGTGATGCTTCTCGTCTTTCATCCAGAAATTTGAGACTTGTATTCATGTCCTCGTGGTTCAATTCCTCTGTTTCATGTCGAAACCTGGCAATGGGCTCTCCGACTTCGACCGATATTAAGGCCTCGGAACCATATACTAAGGAAAATGGAGTTGCTCCGGTACTGGACTTTGATGTCGTCCGATAGGCCCATAGAACCTCGGGCAGTTTTTCTCTCCACTTTCCTTTGGCTTCGTTTAGCCTTTTCTTCAAGTTTTGAATGATAGTCTTATTCGTTGATTTGGCCTGTCCGTTTCCACTAGAGTGATATGGCGTTGATAGTATCCTCTTTATTTTGTGGTCTTCGAGGAATTTCGTTACTTTGCTGCTGACGAACTGCTTGCCATTATCGCATACTATTTCTGCTGGTACCCTGAATCGACATGCGATGTGATCCCAAATGGAGTCGATCACTTCTTTTTCTCTAACTTTTTCGAAGGCCTGTGCTTCAACCCATTTAGAGAAATAGTGAGTCATTAATAATATGAATTTAGCTTTACCTGGGGCCAATGGCAGAGGACCGACGATGTCCATTTCCCATTTCATGAATGTCCATGGGGATAGGACCAAATGAAGTTGTTCATTGGGATGGTGAATCATTGGTGCAAACCTTTGACATTTGTCGCATCTTTGAACGAACTCCTTAGAGTCTTTTTCCATGCTATCCTAATAGTATCCTACTCTGATGAACTTTCGAACTAGTGACTCAGCGCCAGGATGGTTTTCGCAAGTGCCTTCGCGTATTTCTCGCAAAACATAGTCACTATCTCCCAGTCCTAAGCATATTGCTAATGGAACATCAAGCGTACTCCTGTATAACGTTTCGTCTTCGTCTAATGTGAATCAAGCGGCTTTAGTTCGTAAGGTCCTCGATTCTTTGGGATCCGATAGTAACTTCCTATTCTGCAAGTATTCGATGTACTTGTTTCTCCAGTCCCATGTTAAGTTTGAGGGTTAATTTCCGCATGTCGCTCCTCGATTACAGATCTCGAGAGTTAGATGACAGTCCCCGAGCTGATATCGTCTTCGTCGATCGATGACCCTAAGTTGGAAAGTGCATCGACCTCAGTATTTTGTTCTTGAGGTACATGTTGTAGAGTCCACTCTTTGAAGTGGTGCAAGGTGACCTGCAATTTGTCTAAGTACCTTTGCCTCCAGTCCTCTCGAACTCCGAAGGTTCCGTTTACTTGGTTAACTACCAGTAGGGAGTCACATTTAGCTTCGATGACTTCGAATCCCAAGCTCTTAGCTAATTGACCTGCAATCATAACCTCATACTCGACATCATTGTTAGTCAATTTGGCAGTTTTAATTGATTATCTAATACCATTTCCCATAGGCGGTTTTAAAATAATTTTGAGCCCAGACCCTTTCACATTAGAATCTCCATCCGTGAAGAGGGTCCATATCCCCGATGATATACCTGATTTAAGTAGAAGTTCCATTTCCACTTCGGGTACGAGGGTTGGCAAAAACTTAGCCACGAATTCTTCCAAAATTTGAGACTTGATGGCTATTCGGGGTTGATATTCGATATCATACCAGCCAAGTTCAACGACCCATTTGGCCAATCGACCCGATAGCTCGGGCTTGTGCAAAACATTTCGAAAGGGATAGGTGGGGATTACCCATATGGGGTGACACTGAAAATATGGCTTTAATTTTCTAGATGCGCTTATTAATGCAAGTGCCAATTTTTCTAAATGTGGATACCTAGTTTCGGCATCCCCTAAAGTTCAGTTTACGTAATAAACTGGAAATTGCGTACCTTTTTCTTCTCGAACTAATACACCACTTACCGTTATCTCGGACACTTCCAAGTATAGGTATAACTTCTCATCTGTTTTTGGGGTGTGGAGCAAAGGTGGGCCCGATAGGTATCATTTCAATTCCTCCAATGCTTGCTGACATTCCGGGGTCCATGTAAAATCATTTTTCTTTTTGATCAAGGAAAAGAACCTATGGCTCCAATCTTATGACCTCGAAATGAACCGGCCTAAGGTAGTTATCCGTCCGATTAGCCTTCGAACGGCTTTCACGTTGTCCACGACGGTGATGTCCTCGATGGCCTTAATCTTATCGGGATTGATCTCGATTCCCGATTTGACACCATAAAGCCAAGGAATTTTCTCGAGCTGACCCCAAAAGAACACTTTTCGAGGTTAAGCTTCATGTTGTATTTCCTCAAGACTTCAAATGTCTCCTGCAAATGAGTCAAATGGTCCTTTGCATGCAGTGACTTAACTAACATATCGTCAATGTAAAATTCCATTGATTTCCCTATCTGTTCTTGAACATCTTGTTAACTAGGCGTTGATATGTAGCTCCCGCATTTTTTAGCCCGAAGGGCATTACATTATAGCAGCAAGTTCCATACTTAGTGATAAAAGAAGTTTTTTCCTCGTCTACTAGGTCCATCTGGATTTGGTTGTACCCAGAACAGGCGTCGAGAAAAGTAAGTATCCCGTGGACGGCCGTGGCATCAATCATTTGATCGATGTTAGGCAAAGGAAAAGAGTCTTTTGGACATGCTTTATTCAGGTCCTTATAATCTACACACATTCTAAGTTTGTTCCCCCTTTTTGGGGACTGCGACTACGTTGGCTAACCACTCGGGATATTTTACTTCCCGAATGGACCCTATTTTAAGAAGTTTGGTTACCTCCTCCTTTATGAAGGCATGCTTCACCTCGGACCGAGGCCTTCTCTTTTGCTTGATCAATCTGAACTTGGGATCTAGACTCAACAGATAACTTGTTGTCTCAGGCGGGATTCCTGTCATGTCTAAATGGAACCATGCAAAGCAATCCATGTTATCAATAAGAAATTGAATGATTTTTTTCCTGAGCTCGGGGGTTAACCCCGTTCCCAGGTATACCTTTCGTTCGGGTAGATACTCGATCAGTATCACCTGTTCCAGCTCCTCGATCGTTGATTTGGTTGCATCCGATTCTTCGGGAATGATGAAAGTTCGGGGAGTGAGAAAATCCTCTTCTTCTCCAGTCACCCATTTATCTGATTCGGTCGAGGCTGGGGACGATCATTGCTATTTGGCCGCTTGCTTATATTTGGTGCTCGACTTTTCTGAGGTCGAAGGCGCTGGTATCGGCGTCACCTCGTCGACCACAAACATTTCCTTTGCAGCGTATTGTTCCCTATAAAGTGTTTTCACACCATCCACTGTTGGGAACTTCATCATTTGGTGAAGGGTCGACGGTACTGCCCTCATGTTGTAGATCCATGGCCTTACGAGCAGTGCATTGTATCTCATGTCGCCTTCGATGACATAAAATTTTGTGTCTTGGATGGTCCCGACCATGTTCACGGGTAGTGTTATCTCCCCTTTCGTTGTTTCACTAGCATTATTGAAGCCGTTTAGGACTCGAGATGCAGGTACAATCTGGTCTAACAGGCCGAGCAGCTCTACGACCCTCGATCTGATTATGTTTGCGAACTACCTAGATCCATGAGGACACGTTTAACTTGAATTTTATTTAGCAAAATAGAAATTACCAGGGCGTCATTGTGCGGCTGAGAGAGGACTTCCATTTCCTTGTGGTTGAACGTTAGAGTGCCTTCGGGCACATAGTCCCGAGTTCGTTTCTCTCTTGTGATCGATACTTTGGTGCGTTTGGATATAGGGCCTTATGGGATGTCGACTGATGAGTGTCTAGAATTCGTGATTTTAAGCATTATATCCCTCGCATTTTATGTGCTTTAATGATAAAATACA
>ML379779.1:872-69878 GCA_005239525.1 Nicotiana knightiana | reverse complement strand
AAGTATCCGAGAAGTAAATTCACCGACGGGGGAAACCATAACCTTAGATCTTTATTACAATTGTTTACACCTTAGCGTAGTTAATCTTTAGTTTTAATCTTTAGTGTTAGTAATTTAAATAACATCAAGTGACAGTTGAGTATTCTAACAACTTGCTTGATACGTAAATTCCCTGTGGGATCGACTCTGGGCATAATACCCCGGATTATATTTGCAACGCCCGCTTAGTCTTTTATTAGACATAGTTGAACGTGATCAGCACTCGAATGGAAAGACGGCTTCGACTCCATAAACGAGTGCATAAGGGGTTGCTTGTGTTGGCATGTAGTGAGTTGACCTATATGCCCACAGAGTTTCTTCCATACGGTCATGCCAATCTCTTTTGGATTTGGAGACGGCTTTCTTTAATAAGTGTTATAGAGTCTTTTTGAATGCCTCGGCTAGACAATTGGTGGAAGCATTGTACATAAAAGAGTTACGTTGCTTGAACCCAAAGAGTTCACAAATCTTGTTCATAAACCTATTGTCGAACGGCTTGCCATTATCCGTTATTATAGAACGAGGAATGTCAAAGAGATAGATAATATTTACTTGGATGAAACTTGCAACGTTTTCCTTCTTTACTTCCTTAAGAGAAACAACTTCAGCCCATTATGAGAAGTAGTCACTTGCAACCAAGATGTATAGGTGCCCACCAGAGGACTTTGGCAGTGGTTCAACAATATCCAATACCCAAGCGTCAAACGGCCAGGATGCAACCGTTGGGTGCAACACTTCAGGAGGCTGATGAATAAAATTCGCATGGATGGCAAGCCTTGCATCTTCGAGCGTAGTCCAAGCAATCTTTTACCATTGTTGGCCAATAATATCTCATCCTTTTTATATAAAAGTGGATCTTTGGTCCAGACTGGTGTGACCCACATACCCCAGAATGTGCTTCTTGCAAATCTTGGAGTGCTTCATCTTCCCTAAGCATCACAAGAGTACTCCCTCAAATGATCTTCTGTATAGAGTATCTTTGTAGTAAAGGAAGCGAGGTGTATGACGACAGATTTCAATCGTTCTCCTTATATTTTCTAGAAGTATCCCATAACTTAAGTAGTCGATAATGGGTTGTCGCCATTCTTCTTTCTCAGCTTCAGAAATAGTGATAAGATGCTCGAGTTTATTTTCTTCACCTTTACCCTCATTTGTCGGCGGTATTACCCATTTTTGGAAGATAGTAATTTGTGCTTGATCAGGCAGGGCATGATGAAATTAGGGCAGCTAAAGCATCAGGCTTCTTGTTTTCTTTCCTTGGAACATGTTGAATAGTCACGTCACCAAACCACCCCATTAATTCTTTAGCATAATCATTGTTGATACCCAATTTTTTCCTCATATTTTTAAGATACATATATATACTTTCAAAATAACATATTTAAATCATTATTTAGTTTATAAAACTATACAAGCATTTTCTATAATTTTCCATAATTTTTAAATCCTAAAATTAATTTCTTTTACATTTTTATTATATAAATATCTAATAATTATCCTTTAAATTATTGTGTGATGACTTAATCATCCAAATTTATTAGTTTACACCCACTTATATGTTTTATAGTATTTTACTTCATTTTCTACAATTACATTTGTATTTTTTATGCTAATTACATATTTTTGCAATAATAGCCTACACTTTGCAATTAACTGCATTTATTCTTTTATTTAGAGTTAAAATAACTTTTTACATGTTTACACCCTTCAACTATTATTTTAAACTACTTATTTTCTTAAATAATATTTTTAATACCTATTTAGCTATTTTATTAACCAATTTTTCTTTATTTATTTATTTTTTAAAGTCTGGCCAAGTTTTTAAGCTAATTTTCAGACCAAGATGGCCCAACACCTAAGCTCACATCATCTCCCCATCTCAGCAGCCCAAACTAGCTAACCCTTTAATGAACCCNCCCCCCCCCCCCCCTCTCCCACTCCCCTTTCGATCTTGACCGTTGATCTCAAATGATCAACGACCCATAATAATTCTCCACCTCTTTTTATAAACTCAAAACTCTATAACCTAACCCGTTTTCCAAATTGGCCGCCTCAAGATCCTCTCGAACCTTCTCCCTCACCTCACAAACCCTAGCCGCCACCCCAAGCCTTCTCTGAATCTAGCTCGTCCATGGATTCTTACCATGATTTACTTACGTTTTCCGGATTATACAGTTATTACTTGTGTAAGAACAGTTTTACTTAGTACTCGCCCAATTTCGGCAAGTATCAGTCATTGAACCAAAGGAAATTAGCCTTATTCTCCAAGATTTGTGATATTTCGTCCTTATACGTTCATAGCACGGCTATGAGAATCTGATCCACCAAGATCTCCACTGGTGAGTTCTTTAGCCTTTGCAATGTTCATTCTCCTGTGTTCATGATTTGCATATTCATACTTCTGAAATTTTATAACCTAATGTGTTTCTAGACTATCTCTATATGCAACCTTGCTGGTACCGAATCTGTTTTGTGATATGAACCTCTTTAGAATTTTATTATACCTAAACTTCCATCTCTGAAATATTAATGCCTAACTTGAACAGCTTAGACTCTTTTAAGTTCGTTTAGCCTAATGTGTTGGTACTTTAAATGTTTATGTCGGCTATATGGCATCAGTTTTTTCCCTGCTTTGTCCTGAGTCTCTATAGTGATTGAATGGTATCTATAATATGCCCTAATCTATGTTAGGACCTCCACTCTAGCTATGACTTGCTCATATGATCATCTTTATCACTTAGCATGTCTTTAGCTTGCCCAATTCAGTATTCCCTAGTGATAAGTTGGGGCCTTTTAGAATAGCTTCTTAACTTGAGTTTCCCTAATGATATTTGACTCTGTTTTGCCTTATTGATGTGCGGTGGTTTGTTTAATTTCTGGTGTTCGGCATAATTTGGACCCTTAGGATTTGAACCTGCTAAGTTAGTGCTTTATTTTTATCTTGTTTGGCATAATGCACCTTTGTATATTAGCTTTGTAATCCCAGAAGTCATAATCCCCCTACTTCCTACAAAATGTTCTCTTCCCCAATATGCTAAGTGTGAACTTGTGATATCAACCTGTCTTTTGAGTTTTATTTATCCTCTTTGCTGGTATGTTCATTGTGTAATCACCTCTGCAATTGTCTGTTTCTAAAATGCAAATAAACCTCTCCAAACTTTACCATTTGATCACTATTCTTTCACCCTCATTGGTCACTTACACTATTCTGAACCTATAATCTTGGTCGGCGGAAAGCCAAGACCACTAAGGCTTTCTCTACTGACCTCCCTAGTGTGAGCACTGCTCGGGGGTCCATTTGAGACCCTTGTGAACTCTGACACACTAGGGCTTAAGGTTCCTTGGCCATTTTCTTTACTGCTAAGATCTGAGTTCTCCTTAACACTCAGTTATGTCCCCTTTCTATCTGTTGAATGTGCAAATTGATTTGTTTGAGTGATTTGTTCCTGGATCATATGGTCAACCTATAGCCGTTGGTTTGGTTTGAGTTCTTCTATGGTTTCTGGGCTATGCTGATGAATGTAGTCCCTGTTGAAATCCGGGTGTGCTAATTGGTGGAGAAAGAGTTTGGTTGAAGACCTGGCAATGCTGGATATCTCTTTGGGCCTGTGTTGGGCCTACTGTTATTACTTGTACCATTTTTATAATCATATTCATTATTGGGTCTGTAATAATTGTGTAATAACGATTGGGGTGTTAGTGAAATTGGGAAATGGGTATATCCTAATACTTACTTGTAAAGGGTAGAAAGCATGTCTATAGGATTTATGTGATCTATTTGCTATCTGACCTGCTATATGTGTCATTTAAGTCTCTTTGTGCATTATTAGAGATCATGTCATTAGGGGAATCACACACTCACGTAACTGGTATACTATTGAAGCATCAGTGCTTTATCTATTCTCATGTCTAGTACTATGTGTCGCTAGATAGCATGCCTATAGGAAATAAATGCTAATAACTGCTCTTTAATCTGCACCATGTTCATTAGATAACATGCCTATAGGATTTTAACTATTTAATTCGCTATTGCATCATACTGTCCATCTAGAAAGCCTGCCTATAGGAGCTCAATATATAAAAATCGGTTCAGATCGCCAATATTTAGAAACCATGTCTATATGATATCACTACTCGCTCTAAAATACTGATACCTGAGATGATGTTTATTGCTTAGCCACTCCACTATTAGAAAGCATGAGTAAGTCTGAGCATTTCCAATAACTTTTATTGTCCCTTACTATGTAAACCACTTAGATCTCTAGCCTACAGGTTTTATTAACTTGTAATCTGTAACCCCGACTTAGCAGCATCAGATACTCACAAGCTAGAAATGTAGGAATCATCGGTCTAAAAATGGCCTGCACATCTTAATCAAATCATATAGAAACCATGTCTATAGAGCTTAACGACTTCAATCTCCCTCAATTCTGAAACTGCTTAATGCCTAATGTAGAAATCTGTTTGCATACAGTTGTTGTCTAATTGCGGAGGCTAACTTGAGCCTTTAACTGTATTTAATTGCAGTCCTATTTGTTTTGAATTGTCGCTTAGTTTTGACATTTTCTGACCATCCTAAGTCAAGTCTAGAACCACCAAAAGTAGAGGTCAAATGCCTCCTGTAACGACCCGACCGGTCGTTTTGCATTATCGGACCCCGTTCTCCTAAATGAAACTTCCCATAGATGACTTGCGGGGGCGGGTGGTCCGTTATTTGGAAGTGTTTAGAGTGCTATAGGAACACTTGGTTCCTTAAGGTTGGCCTTTAAGTCCAAGTTTGACTTCGATCAACATTTTGGGTAAACAACCTTGGAATCGAGTTTCGTCGGTTCCAGTAGCTATGTTCGGACCTGGGCTTATGTTCAGAATGGGTTTCTGATGAACCGGGAGCGTTTCGGCGCCCAATATTGAAATAATAAGTTCCTTAAGTTCCTATTGTGGTTTGGGACGTGCTTTTGTGTTATCGAGGTCCGAACGGAATTCCGAGATCGGAATAGTTTCGTTATGTCATTTATGACTTGCCTGTAAAATTTGGTGTCATTCCGAGTAGTATAGGTCAATTCGGCGCCTTGTTAGAAAAGTCAAGAAAACTTAAAGTTCCTAAGTTTGGTTCTAGGAGTTTTGAGGCTTATTTTGAGTTTTAGCATTGCTTTGGTTGTTCTGAAGCATCGAGTGAGTCCGTTTTATGATTTGGGACTTGTTGGTACATTTGGATGGGGGTTCGGGTGGGCCCAGGTGCCTCCCGGATAGCACACAAGGCCGAAAACCAGCTGAAATAGATGATGGTGCACCTGTTCTGCTGTTGATCGCAGGTGCGGTTGCCCAGTCGCAGGTGCGGGATCGCTCCTACGGTCTCAGCCTCGCAGGTGCGATCCCCAGCGGCAGGCCATTTCTCACAGGTGCGGACAAAGTTTCGCAGGAGCGGAGCCGCAAGTGCGGTCTCCACTCCGCATGTGTGGACCTAGGCTTCCTCGTCCATTTCTGCAGGTGCGAGCCTTTGCTCGCAGATGCGAGACTACAGGTGCTGTCCTCGAGATGCAGGTGCGGAAACACTGTCAGACAGTGTGTTTCTTAAATACGGGATTCTTCATTATTTCTTCCCTTCTTCCTCCATTGGAACACCTTGAGAGCTTGGGAAAAGGGCTCAACGACTCAACCAATGAAAGGTAAGTAGATTCTATACTAGAGTTAGTTATGCATTCATTCTTAGTGGAATTTAACTACTTAATTAGTGAAAATTTAGGAATTTGGGTAGTAACCTAGGGCCTTCGAGAATTTAGAAAATTACCCGTGAATTGGCAATGAAATCATTCAAAAATCGTATATTAATGATCCTTAGGCTATGGGTGAGTGTTTTCTTTGAAATTTTTTAGAATCCGAGCATGCGGGCCCGGGGTTGGATTTTAGGATTTTTTCAAGAATGGCGAATTTGACTTAGTGGTAGGAGGATTTCCATACTTTGAGCATAAATTGAAGAATTTGTATAACATTTGGCTAGTTTCGAGTCCTCGAGTGTAGAGTTCGGAGTTTCGGGAACGTTCTTGGTCCGGAGAGTAGATTCTACACGAGGTGAGTCTCCTTTCTAACCTTTTAAGGGGGAATTGTCCCCCTAGGTGCTTTAAATGACTTATGTGCTAATGTTTGTGGGGGCTACGTACGCGCAAAGTGATGAGAGTCCGTATGTAGCGACTATTATTGTTATGTGGTAGTTAGGCCTACACCATGCCTTATGTTTTCCTTGAATGAATTATATGCTTAGTGAATTAATGTTACATGCGACTTGTTTCCCTGATATCATGGAATTTAATTTTAAGGAATTATTCACGAAAAGTAATGGATAAAGAATCAACGTGTGGATTGTGCGTGCATGTGACCGCTTCGCAAGTTGCATTCCGCGAGCGGAGTGTTATTTCCCCCACTATCATGGGAGCGGGTCGTACGCCACGGCGATATTGAAAGATATATATTATGGTTCGAGTCGTTCGACCCTTGGCAGTGCACAGAGATGATCATTATTATGGCAGAGGCTGGTTGTCCTTATCCTGTATGTGCATGTTAAATTGTTAAGAATTCTTTTATGGATTTTGAGTGTTCAGATATATATATTTTTAAAGGAAAGAAAATAATAATGAAGTGGAAATTGTATATTTACCTCTAGTATTTATTTGAATTACTGTTATTTTAAATGCTTATTGCTTTTATCATCCCTGTATGTCCATTACTGATATTATATATTGCTAATCATTTTATTGGACCTTAGTGATTGTCAAGTCGAACTCTCGTCACTACCTCTTCGAGGTTAGGCAGGATAATCACTGGGTACATATTTGTTTATGTACTCACGCTGCACTTCCGTACTTAATTGTATAGGTTCTGAAGCTGGTGCATCTGGTTACAGACCGGAGCTCGATTCTGATCTTAGTTGGACTCGACTTCACGGTGAGCTGCTTCTCCTGACAATCCTCGGCAGCACCATGGGGTGTTCTTTTGCTTATTTCCAGTCTATTTCTTCCAGACAGTGGGACAGTATATTATGTTTTTTATATTCTGTTAGCATGACCGTAGGACTTGTGACACTAGTTCCTGGCACACACGCAGTTGTTATTTTGGTTTGCGGATGTGTGTGTGTGTGTATATATATATATATTGGCTCATCCCTCTTTTTGATTGCTTTTGGTGAAAAATGGCTTGCTATTTTTTTTTTCAATTAATGTTTGAACTTTAAAAACTTGGCACGTATGGGGATGTTTAACCAATCATGGGAGAAATACTTAATAATTTAAGTGTGGGCTTGCCTAACCTCGGTGTTGGGCGCCATCACGACCAGAGTTGGCATTTTGGGTCGTGACACCTCCTGGACCATAGGTATGGAACGGGTAGTGCACGCATAAGGTACGATTTAGAATCAACTAGTGCGCTTTAGGTAATGACTTAAAGATAGTAATCGGGTAGCAGGAGATAATAGTCTGTGTCCGCTGAATAATACGAGTAACACCCCATTTTGAGGGATTTACGAAGTATTATTTATCTTGCACGGGGTGATCCTTTAGGCTAAAAAACTTAGGACCCCCATTTTATTCCTATTTATCTTTGAATAAAGTGATTGTATTTATTCAAAGTCTTTTGATAATAAAATTCCCCAAACTTCTTGCTTTTCTCTGTCTTTGTTTATCTGACTAATTCATATAATTCAAGTTTGGCCAGGATCCACAGTTGTAGACATCGAAGAGTGTCTAACACCTTCTCTTCGAGGTAATTTCGATCCCTTACTCGATTTCTAGTGATGAAAACTAGTCAAACCTGAGTCATATGCAAATAGGTGCCCTAAACCACCTTAAACCGCTAGGTGACGACTCTCCCCTTTTAATACCTTCTTAAAAGAGTTGTCACATGTCGAAACCTGATTTCGCGAGAAAAAGGGGCACGAAAATCATGATATGGGCGTAATTTAGGTTCTTGACCTCATAACTACCTAAAAGATGGTTGATCGCCAACTGAGAGTCACCAAAGACTTGTAATTGCAATCGCTTCATTTCGACAGCTATTTCAAGCCCAAATACTAATGCTTGATACTCAGCAACCCTGTTAGGCAGAGTTGCGTCAACATAAAAGAGTAGGGTAGAACTTCACCTTGGGAAGTGACAAATACTACAACAACACCAGCTCCTCCGCGATGTGCAGCACTATCAAAGTGCATCATCCATGGAGGTTGAACTTCAACGACCATTGCATGCTCATCTGGTAGTTAGTCAGTTAGCTCCCAGTCATCAGGTATCATATGATCTGCCAATTCTTGTCCTTTTATAGCCTTTTGAGGGACGTACAAAATCTCGAATTGTTGAAATTGGAGGCACCGTCTTGCTAGTCGATCACTAAAAAGTTTTGACATAACGAACTTGATGGATTTGTTTTCGAAACAAGACGAACAACATGAGATTGAAAGTAGTGCTTCAACTTTTGAATTGAGAAGACTAGTGCCAAACATAACTTTTCAATTGGGGAATAATTCAGCTCGTTTGGTGTCATCATCTTGCTCAAGTAGTAAAGAGAGTTTTATTTTCCCTAACTACTTTCTTGGGCCAACAGTGCTCCAACAGACCTTCCTTGCGTCATGTATAGTATCAATGGCTTTCCAAGTATAGGGGCTGCTAAAACTGGAGGCTTCATCAAGTAGAATTTAATGCTCTCAAAGGCATTACTACATGCTTGGTCCCATTCGAAAGGGACACCTTTCTTCATAAGGTGAATGAATGGTTGACATCTCCCAAATAGATTCGAGATGAATCTCCTAAGATAAGCTAGCCTTCCCTGCAGACTTTTCATATCATGAATACTTTGAGGCTCGGGCATTTTCAAAATTGCATCTACTTTGGCTTCATCAATTTCAATCCCTCGATGCTGGACGATGAAACCAAGGAAATTTCCGGAAGTAACTCCAAAAGCGCATTTTAATGGATTCATCCTAAGTTGGTACCTTCAGAGCAACTAAAATATCATTCTCAAGTCTTTCAAGTGGTCGCTCTTATTTCTCGATTTTTCCACCAAGTTGTCAACATAGAATTCAACATTCTTGTGAAGAAGGTCATCAAAATATTCATCATAACCCTTTGGTAAGTAGTACCGGCTTTTTTTAAGTCAAAAGACATTACCTTGTAGAAATAAATATCCTTTGGGGTGCGGAATGCAGTAAGCTCTTCATCTTTTGGTGCCACACGAATTTTGTTATAGCCTGATGAACCATCCATAAATGACATTTCCTCGTACCCAGTAGTAGCGTCAATCACAAGCTCTGGAATAGGAAGCAGGAATTCATCCTTAGAGCATGCATTATTGAGATCCCTAAAGTCAATACACACTCGAATTTGGCCATTCTTCTTTCTCACGGGAACAATACTTGAAACCCATGTTGGGTATTTAACTTCACGAATAAAGACAACTTAAATGATTTTGTTAACTACACTTTTGATCAAGGGAACCAAGTCCGGCCTAAAGCGTCTTTGGGCTTGCTTAACAGGACAAGCGCCATTCTTGACTGCAAGGTGATGAACTGCTACTTTAGGGTCCAAGCCAGGCACCTCTTTGTAACTCCAAGAAAAGAAATCCTTGAACTCTTTGAATAACTCGATACAAGTGCTTTCTTCATTGATTGCTAGTAAAGCACTTAGGTAACTGGGCCTTGGTTCTTCATCTATGCCAAGGTTAACTTCTTTTAAGGCATCAATTGTTGCCTTCAACCCTTCTTCAAGTTCTAGGGGAGCATATTTCGCATCATCATCTTCTCGAGGGTCTTCATCATTGAAAGATATGTGATAACATGGTAAAATACACTCCAATTTCTCATTATCCTCCATTAGATATGGAACACCATTCTCGCCTCGTGTAGTAACATGATACGAAGAACCCACACTTTCTTCGTCTTTTTCACCCTCCTTAGTGTAGACCACAGTATATGGCTTTACCTTAAGTACTTCTTTACATGAAACCACAAGTTTTGTTTGTCGCCTCATTTTGGAAGGAACCAAACTCTTGAAATCCTTAGAGATCATCCGGATTTTGGGAGATGCGGGTATTCTTATGCTTTGATAATTTCTATAGAACTTGTTCCCCTTCTTTAATGGACCTAACCTATCAAATACGGAAGTCCTCACAGTTGATTTTCCAAGTCAATCAAAGATAGAAGGCATGTTAGAAGCGGTAGATTCATCTTCTACAATGATATAATTGTTGCTTGCCCTTCTTATAGAGATGTGAACTGGTGAAGGTTGCTTGTATCCCATACCTTCACGTGGTTGCCTTGTAGTAGCTTCTGACGGGAGCTTCCCTAACTTTGACGGCTCATTGGTATTGTATCCAGCTTTTGCAAATAGCCCTTGCAAGTAGCGTTGAGGGAAACTTTGCTACCTCAACTCGTTTTACTAGAAGGGTTAACTCCCTTAGCATATTGGTTTGGAGTTTGGCTTATTCTCCCTCTTCTTTCTTCTTTTTAGGGACATAGTGGAGCGCATGAGTTACTTTCTTGCCATAAGACACAGTCTCCCCTCTATAAGATTTATTCGAGTTAGGTTGTACCTCCTCAGTAACAGCTTTGGCTTTACGAGCAGTCACCTAAGATCTTTTAGTCATGGGATCTTCACTCTTGCTTTTCATGACATCATCAGTTTTTAGCTCCTTCACTATGTGGTTCTTCGAGTAGAACTTTGCACCAACAAAGTGTAACTCAGCCTCAGTGAATGGCTCGTCATCAGCAACTATCTTCTTCTCGACTTTTCCCTCGTAGTACTTCAAACATTGATGGTAGGTAGATGGAAGCACTTTATTCTCATGTATCCAAGGCCTTTCAAGCAAGACTTTTTATGAAGTCTTTGCATCGATCACATGCAGCCATGCACTTGATTGCATATCTTCAATGGTGATCCCCAACCTGATCGCGCCGATGGCTCTTTGCCCCCTTGGTTGAATCCTTGAATCATCACCTGACTTCGTGAGAGTTTGTTCATGGGAATGCCAAGTTCTTTAACAATGCGAATCACAAGATGTTCACTAAGGATCATCCATCAACCAAAATTTGATTTACTCTTTCATCGCGCACATAGCCAACCAGGTATAATGGGCGGTTATGAGGAGTGTCACCTAGTAGAAGATCGTCATTCATGAATGTAACCTTTTCCTCACAAGAATTAACTTATTGAGGAATGGAATCGATGAGATTTTTCGAAGATGGTGCCAACGGTAGGTCATCACTCTTTTCTTCCCCTTTGCTAGCATGGCAACAAAAGGCCTCACTAACATCATGGGAAATCTTTTTGCCGAACCAACTTAGCAAGAACTCCTCCAAGGTCACTGGATGTCGTGGATTTTGAGGGTGGTCCACTTCCACTTTTGCCTTCTTCAAATGCTTAACTGGGTTTCGTTCCCTTGGTGTTTTTAGCATCTTTTTCCTTTTTGGTTGTTCTATTGATTCTTTTTGTGGGCTCCTTTTGTGGCACCTTCGACGAGTCACCAACTTCCAACCTTTATCATAATCAGGATGATCAACTTCAAACTTGTTGTTCTCCAGTAATTCTTCATCTTTACTTTCTTTGAAACTTCATAATTCATCTGTACAGAATGAGCCAAAGGTAATAGAGACTTGGTTTGTGCTTGATTTCTCATCTTTAAGCACGATTTTCTTTTTACGAGCCAATTACATCATGTTGTCCTTGAAGAAAAATCATTTATCCGGAGGATGGATCACAAGTTGATGGTATTTGCGGTAATTTGGGTCATTCATTTTCCCAAATTCATTTGGCCTCTTCATTTCCAGAAGCTCAATGAGATTTAACTAGAGGAGTTCTTCACAAATTGCTGGCACATCAGAATCCAGAAATGGATTCTCCTTCTCTTGAATTTCATTTAGAGTTAACTTTCCACTTGGCTTTTCTTGAAAAGAAGTGGATTTCATACTCTACTTCTTGCTCACCTTTGTTGTGAACTTCACAGGTGGTGTGTTGATATTTATAGCTTCTTCGCATTCAGACTTGGGTACAAACTTGATCCATTTTCTGACTTCTTGCTTGTCGTTCCCTTTGCGAGGCTCGTAGATGTACAACCTTTCATGTCTAGCGGAGACCATGCTAAAATTCATGTCATGGGCACGAGTCGCAAGTTCTTCAAATGTTCTAGGCTTGATACCTTACAAGATGTAGCGCAGTCCCCAATGCATGCCTTGGATGCACATCTATATGCCTGAAGCTTCACTAAGCTTGTCCTTGCAGTTGAGGCTTGAATTCCTCCAACAATTAATAAAGCCAATAAGTGGTTCACCCTTTCGTTGATGAGTGTTTGTAAGTTCTATTATACTCACAGTACCCCTCGTGCTATAAAAGTGATTGAGGAACCCTTGCTCTAGTTGATCCCAGTTATTAATAGATCCATCCTCGAGGTTTATGTACCAATCAAAAGCATTTCCTTTTAGTGAGAGGACAAACTGCTTGACGAGGTAATCTCCATAAGTCCCAGCATTGTTGCACATCTCAACAAAGTGCGCCACATGTTGCTTTGGATTGCCTTTGCCATCAAACTGTTGAAACTTTGGAGGTTGATAGCCAGCATGCATCTTCAACATATCGATCCTTGAAGTGTACGACTTTGCGTAGGTAAGGGAGTACTTGGAAGAAACTTCATACTTATTCTTAATAGTTCCTTCAATGAAGTCCTTCAGTTGATCGTTTGGAATCATCCTTTCAGATGAAGCGGGGATAGCCTTAATGTATGATACTTGTCTTGGGGGAGAATCACTCTCTAAAACTTCTGGGAGTTTTCCAGGTGTATGCGCGGATTCTTTTTCCATTAAGATTTCCACCCTGTCTATTATCTTATCAATTCTAGTAACTTGATTTTGCACGCTCTTGATCAAGCTAGCGATTGCTTCCGTCAAGTTTGCCAATTGCTCCTCCACAGATGAAATGTTTGTCGCCATGGCTTGCATGATTGTTGTGGATGATGGAGAGTAGAATGGATTGTCAAACAGATTGATCCTTGATTAGCTCACACTATGCGGTGTGAGTGGGGAGGATCCATCACTTGAAGCATCATCATCTTCCTTCACAGCAGAGTTTTTGGATTCTAAGAGGTCCAGTAGAGCAAGAGTTATCTTAATCTTTTCAGCAACATCGCTTCCTCCTTCGGGTGCATTTGTGGAAGATCTTGATCCTTTTAAAGATGAAGATCTGAAAACAGGGGTTGAAACGGACGACACTTGGAGTTCTTGTTGTCCTAAAGAGCTTGCTTTGCTCCTCATAACTGGTCCAAAGCTCCCAACGATAACATCGAGGATTCTTTTCTCATCAGCATAGAACCTGGAATTAGCAGCCTTTGTGGAAGTTGATCTGTAGTTGATTTTCCTTGAAGCCATTTTGGTGTTCTTGAACTTTGGTGATTGTTGGTTGATTTCCCAATGCACACGCAAGTGTACGTGGTCGACAAGTAATATAGGATTTTAAGTCCAGATATCGTACCCACAGGGACTTGTGATTAACTATCAACTAAACTAAACTCAAACAAATATTTAACTAAAATTAATCTAAAATAGTAAATTAAGAGATTAAAGAGACAACTAACTTAAAGACGAATTCAATGTAATTTGATATTCTAGAGTTATGGGTTGGCAAACAATCACGTTGAGTTTTCGACCTAAATCTTCAAATCAGGTTTATTGATTGACGAGGTTAATATTGCTCGTAGCCTTCTCCCGAAGTACAACTCGCCTATTCAAGCTAACCTAACGCCTATATTCCTATGGAATCAGGATTAACAAGAACGCATTAATAATTCCCGTATAATAACCAAGCAAGGCGATTAGGTATATTCCTATCCTAACCGCAAATCCGCTCCCCTGAAGGGTTAAGATCTTGCTCTACCCAATCTTATATGCAATCTAGAATTCCATCTCCCGAGTTCAACCCTAGATTCGTAGATAGTATTCAATTGGTGATCAAGCAATTAAATAATTAAGCGCAAGATTGATAAAAAACCATTTAAGATAAAACAATAAGAATAATTCAAGCTTCAACTACAACGTTCATGTAGCCCCCAAAACTCTAGAACTAATAAACTATGAAACTAAAAGAAGACAAGAGAAAAAAACTAAGTAGAAGCCTTTTCCAAGTGTGGTGTGTGTTCCTCCACTTCAATCTTTCAATCCCCTTCAATGATCAATAATTCCCCCTGGTGTTATGTTTTTGGGTCTATTTATATGTTTAGGATAAACCCTAAACGTGTAGGAGACTTCTATTCCAACTGGGAAACACTTAAAATCTTCAAAACTCGGAATTGACCGGACAAAGGACCCCTGGCGTTAGAAGGCTAAGGCCTGGCTAACGCCAGGGCAGGGCTGGCGTTAGAAGGCTAAGGCCTGGCTAACGCCAGGGCAGGGCTGGCGTTAGCAGGCTAAGGCCTGGCTAACGCCAGGGTAGGGCTGGCTTTAGCAGGCTAACGCCAGGGTAGTCCCGGGTCACTCCTTTTCGACTCTTGAGCGTAATTTCGACGTTTATGCTCCCATTTAGCTCGGCTTATGTTTCCAATTCACCTACACATAAAATAAACCCCATTAGGCACATACGACGTGTATTTTTATCATTAAAGTACATAAAATGCAAGGTATATAATGCTTAAAATCATGAATTCTCGCCACGCATCAGTGATTGAAAAGTTGAGATGAGAGGTAGAGATTGTCTTACTAGGCATGCCAGAATTTGTAGGCAATAAATTTGCGTCAAGAAAATATAATCAAGACCAAAAATATTGCAACAAATGTAGTATTGGATTTCAAATAATATGAGTGTACAATCTTTATGAATCATCTGATTCTTCTTTCCAATCCTAAATAAATCCAATGGCCTTTGAGCTTGATCTTGAATATGTAGTTGTTTACACGAACGGTGATCTTGAATTCAACTAGCACGAACATTGAATTGAACTTGTACTCCTTGAATCTTGATTTGTTCTTCATCCTTGAGCTTGAACTTGTACTCCTTGAATCTTCATTTGTTCTTCATCCTTGAGCTTGAACTTGAACTAGATTGCTTGAAGCTTGAAACTTGTGGAGGAATTTGCAGTGTTTGATCCACGAGCTCTTTCTTGCTTCTTGTTATAAGCTCTGGTGTCTTTTCTGAGTTATGAAGACTCCTATTTATAGTTGTGGGAGCGAAGATTTATAACAAGAACAGACACTTTTCGACCAGTCAAATTGAAGCGTGACAAAGCCGCATTTGATTGACCAGAACCCTTGCACACATGACGCAATTTCATTGGTCTTTAATGTGACTTGCCATGCCTTGTCAATTTGACATGTGGCCTGATTTTATTGGCTCTTCCGTTTGACTTGGCATGCCACGTCATTTCATGTGTGGTACTAAATTGGGCCTCTAGGACGATGGTATCTTGGGCGTAATAAAGTAGGTTCATCACTTTAACCCAATTAAATGGGTTAGGCCAATAGATTCAGGCTTATTTGTTTAATTCATATATATTGGAGTTATATAACTAATCCAATTATATTAGTCCAATAAATTTATATGAACTAATCTATCTTGAATTAAAAATATAGTCCAAATTATTTAATTTCAATAAAATTTATACGCCTGCAGTTAGATCAAGTGTATCAATCCTATTTTTAACATTCAATTTTAGTGCACTTATCATAATTTAAAACTACGTTTTATACTATATTCATGATTTAGGGATATAATCCTCAGTAAAAAGAAGAGATATAAGCAAATCTGAAGATCATGGCTTAAGTTTGCTTCGATGAACTCTTTACGGTTTTTCCTTTCTCTGTTTTTTTCTTTCGTTTATGCTTAAGTTAAAATATACTGAATCATTTAAAATACTCTTAATAAACAGAAAAGAAACACTTTCTTTGCACAATTATTTAAGGTCTTTAATTTACACGTACATTCACTTGTGAATTGAATATTTTATTAAGACAGACACAGAATATCTTGTCTACTTGGTATTATGTTGTAACTGAATTACGTAATTGTCTCGTTCAACAATTTAAACTGTTCAAGAGAAAGCACATGATTCATTTTTTTAGTCTGTAACAAAATTGGCACAATTAATCAGATTTCTTCATCCTCTACTACTTGACAGAGGCAAAACGACAAACAAAGAAGTCCAAAATTAAAAGAAGCAACCGGCCCGAGTGTTATTATGTCATACTATATTTTCTCGAGGCAGCTACTGTAATCAGGGGAAGTACTGAAGTTTTGTAATCAGGGGCAGTGCGAAGTAGTGAAGTTTTGATGATTAACAAAGCATGATTAAATGTTTAAAGAATTAGGTGCTCAATGTAGCTGCTTAACTGTTTTGAAGAATCAGTTCTTCAGGAGAAAGAATCAACTCCTCACAATTGATACTTGAACGTATGTGCAAGATAGGAACTTTATCTCAAAGTTAACCAGGTCCCAGTTTGGTGGAAGATGACTGCTATAATTGAAAAGGGTCGTTGCTCAAGAAGATACGGATAATTCAGTCAAAGACAAAAGTCCCAAAGCTTGGAACAGTAGGAGTCCTATCAAAGAGGAAGTTGACTATGAATAGGAATCCTAGAAGATCTCAAGCTGTGTTTTAAATATGATCGACTTTAGACTTCTGAACTATCCTTTTACACATCAACTAAAGAGTTATAGGTGATTTACTTGCATTGTGTTGAGTACTTGCCTTGTATTCTTCCTGAGTCAATCTAGTGAATGTGTTTTTAAGAAATTGAGTTGTAATCAAGTATCATAAACAATTAGTGAGTTGAAGTGAGTAGTTTGCGTTACAAGTTAGAGTAACTTCTAAATCAAATAGGAGTAGCAGGAATACTGGAGAGTATTTAATTACAGTCTTGTAATTGATGCATTTTGGCCAGGGGCGGCCGTTCTATAGAGCAGGTAAAGCAACTGCTTTAGCCCCATATTTGTGAGGACCCCATTTTTTGTTATACCTAATAGATTATATATGAGTTTAAGAAAAAATTTTGTGAAGTGAAAGGTTTGATTTTTTTTTCTTTAACAAATCTATGAAGAAGGATTTGCAACTATTATGATTTCTGCCATGGAAATGCATTTGAAATGAATATCGGACCTGAATTTCATAAGAAACATGTGATAGGAAGAAATCATTTGATAAGAATGTTGATAATGAAATCTCAAAATCTTTTGAAAGTCCACTTCAAAATAGATTCGAACAATTCGAAGCATATAAAAAAACTTTTGAGTTTCTATATAGCATCACTAGATGATGGAAATTTAAAAAAAATATTTCATTAATCTTGAATATTTCTTAAAGCATAATAGTCAATTCGATATTTGATGGTAGACTTATTTTCTAAATTAAAAGTGTTAAGAAAAATAGTATAATTAGAAGATAACAATTTAATTGATATATTCAATTAAATAAATAAATATTCTTTTCCAAATGTCTATATTGCTTATAGAATAATGTTAATACTCTTGTTACGTTACTTCGGCGGAAAGAAGTTTTTCAAAATTAAAACTGATAAAATTTTAACTAAGATCAACAATGTCTCAAGAGAAATTAAATGGATTAGCTATATTGTCAATTAAGAAATATTTATTAGGAGAAATTGATTATAAGAAAATTATTAATAACGTTGCATCTAAAAAAAAGTTAGAAAAATAGACTTCAAATTAATTAAATTTATTTTTGTTTAAAAAAGCTAAGGGTCATAAAATTTGGCTTTAGGCCACAAAATTCGTCGGACCGCCCCTGATTTTGGCTCATTATTCTAGTAGAGTTGGAATTGAAAATCCTACATGATAGGTCGTGGTTTTTGCATCTTTTGAGCCGGGTGATTTTCCACATAAAATTATTATGTTCATTTTATTGCTTATTTACTTTATGCTTAAGGATCACGGTAAAGAACCAAGTTCTTTGATAATCCATACGGGCACTCAAAGTAATAGTGTGATGACCTAAAGGGTCATCTTGTGTTCTAGGACTCTATTTTGCGCTTGTTAGCCTTAAAAATCTTACTTTACCCCTCCTCGATTTGCATGCGAAGTTCGGGCGTAATTTCGGAAAGCTTTTATGTGGAAAATTGAAGAAATAAATTTTTTTGGCATTTAAAAGTGATTTTAGTTGACTTCAGTCAACGTTTTGAGTAAACGTACCCCGATCCATGTTTTGACGATCCCGGTGGGTCCGTAATAAAAAATGAGATCCCAGCGTATGCCCGGAATCGAATTCCGAGGTCCCTAGCCCGAGAAATGAATTCTAGACTAAAATTGTATTACTGAAAATTATTGATTTTGAAGAATTTGCTTAATGTGTGATCTTGATGGTATCGGGTCCGTATTTTGGTTCCGGAGCTCGATACAGGTTCATTATGATATTTAAACCTTGTTTGTGATATTTGGTAAGAATCGGAGTTGATTTAACGTGATTCGGACCTTCGGTTGAGAACATAGTAATTCTAAGGTGTTCTTGAGAAATTCAAAGGTTTTGGTGCTAAGTTCGTAGTTCTAGGAATTATTTTGGCGATTTGATCGCACGAGCGAGTCGGTACGATATTTTTAGACTTGTGTGCATGTTTATTTTGGAGCTCTGAGGGCTCGGGTGAGTTTCGGATAGGCTACAGAATGGAAAAGACTTAGAAAGAATTGTTGGTGTGTGTTCAGGTCTGCAGGTCTCGCATTTGCGAGGCTTGGCTCGCAAATGCGAGCCCCGCATTTGAGATGATGTTTCGCATTTGCGAGCAAGGGGCTGGGTTGGGTAGTCTCGCAATTGCGAGAATAGAGCCACATTTGCGAAGGTCACCCGTTCACATTGGCGATAAATTGTTCGCATTTGCGATAGCGGCAGAAATGCGAAGGTTTGCATTTGCGATAATTCTCTCGCATTTGCGATAATTCTCTCGCATTTGCGAGCTTCATAAATACAAAGCTCAGGTTGCAAATGCGACATCTGCAGTTGATAGGTCTCTACCTAGATGGGATTTTTCTCATTTTTCAACATTTCAAAACACTAGAAACCTCTTAGGAAATTTTTCAAAGGCTCCCCAAATCATAGGTAAGTGATTCTTAACTCATTTCTTTCAATATTTCACTTCATTTTACAAGATTTCAACCTAGAATCTAAGGTTTTCATGGTGGAATTGGGGATTTTTGGGTAGAAATTAGGTATTTTAAAATTTGAGGATTTAGACCTCAAATTGAGTTCGGATTCCAAAACCAATTATATATCCGAGCTCGGGGTGAATGGGTAATCGGGTTTTGGTCTGAATTTCAGGTTTTGACCAAGCGGGCTAGGTGTCGATTTTTTACTTTTGGGGAAATTTTGGGAACTCTATAATTGTGCATTGAAATTGATTTCTTTAGTGATAATTGATGGTATTAAGCAAATTATGACTAGATACGAGCGGGTTGGAGGTGAATTCTAGAGGAAAAGCGCTACTTGAGCAATGAGTGGCCTGCGGATTGAGGTAAGTGTCGTGTCTAACCTTGGCTTGAGGGATCAGGTATTGTTGCCTATTTTCTATGTGTTGATTGCTGAGTACAATGTATAGGTGAGGTGACAAGTACCTACGCGTTGTTGTCGAGTCCTAGAATGCGAGTGAGTCTTATTCTTGTGATCGTTGTATTCTTTATTCGTATTATTCAATCTTAGACTAGATATTCTTTATGTGGTTATTGTTTTCGTTGTTTGGGTGAGGAAGAGTGTAAAGCACGAAGGGTGATGCCGTGCCATTTCATATTCATTATCATTATCATGTGAGGAAGATTGCAAAGCACGAAGGGTGATGCCGTGCCATTGCATATTTATTATCATTATCATGTGAGAAAGATTGTAAAGCACGAACGGTGATGTCGTGCCATTGTATATTCATTATCATTATCGTGTGAGGAAGAGTGTAAAGCACGAAGGGTGATGCCGTGCCATTGCATATTTATTATAATTATCATGTGAGGAAGAGTGTAAAACACGAAGGGTGATGTCGTGCCATTTCATATCCATCATCATCGTTTCTGTCATTTATTATGGTGAGGATGAGAGTAAAAGCACGAAGGGTAATGTCGTGCACTTATTTATGCTATGTTTTAATATTTCTATTGGTGCAAAGTATGTTGTTGCTGTGTTTCTTTATTGTTACCATTATTATGATCTTGTACTCCTCCNCCCCCCCCCCCCCAAGTATGTTCTCCCCCTCTCAGTATTGTCTGTGTGGTTTCTATTTTTTGTTGTTATGCCGTACATTATTTATCTGCACAGGTTTATGTTGTCGCCTTGTCCTAGCCTCGTCACTACTTCGTCGAGGTTAGGCTCGGCACTTACCAGTACATGGGGTCGGTTGTTCTGATATTGCACTCTGCACTGTTCTTTACAGATTACGGTACTGGATCAAGTTGATTCTTTGTGGAGTTGCTGACTTCTATCCCACAGGAGACCCAAGGTAGATCTGTCGGTGTTCGCAGACCCTGTAGTCCCCTTCTAGTTACTTCGGTTTACTGTTTCTTTATTTTGAAACAGTTGTATTTTTCTTCAGCCAATATTTGTAGAAACTCTTAGAAGTTCGTGAATTGTGACACCAGACTCTGGGTAGTTGTATTTGAATATTTGGATTATGATGAACTCCCCTACTTCTTTAGTAAGTTATGTTTTAAAGTATTGTTATTTAGCGAATTCCTTATTGAGTTAGTGTATTAAATATCTACTTGTTGGCTTGCCCTGCAACTAAATGGTTAGGCGCCATCACGGTCCCGACGGTGGGAAATTCGGGTCGTGACAAGTTGGTATCATAGCACTATGTTTCTTAGGTCTCATAATTCACGGACAAGCTTGGTAGAGTCTGGGGGATCGGTACGGAGACGTCTGTACTTATCTCCCAGAGGCTATAAAGTTAGGAACAAATTCACTTCTATTCAACTCTGTCGTGCGAATCTTGTTATCTCGATACTGATTGAACTTTTCTATTCTTATTCTCTCGCAGATGGCGAGAAAACGTACCGCTTCCTCTTCTAATCAGCAGCCGGATCTTCCAGCAGTAGCTCCTACGAGGGGTAGAGGTCGAGGTCGAGGTCGAGGCCGAGGTCGTGCTAGAGGCCGAGGTTGTGCTAGAGGCCAAGGCAGGGGCAGGGCTCAGCCTAGGGCCCGAGCAGCATCCCTAGATATGGAGCCTCAAGTAGAGTTCGATGAGGAGGTTCCAACTCATACTATTCCTGCCGGACCAACTCAGGTCCTAGAGGGGTTTATTGCCACCCTGGTGATTCAGGATGCCTTGGTCCGTTTAGTGGGCCTTATGGAGAGTGTAGCCCAGACTAGCGCACTCCCCATGGCACCAACCATATCTCAGGCTGGAGGAGGATCCCAGACTCCTGCTACTCACACTCCGGAGTAGATGGATCCACAGTTTCATACTCCAGCAGCTCGTCCAGTCGGAGTGGTTCAGCCGATTGCTGTAGCACAGCCCGTCGATAGGTCAGCTATGTCCTCTGAGGCTTTGTGGAGGTTGGATACGTTTACCAAGCTCTTTCCAGTTCGTTTCGGTGGTTCTACTTCAAAGGATCCCATGAGTATCTTGATAGTTGTCACGAGGTTCTTCAGAAGATGGGTATATTGGAGACCAATGGGTTTTACTTTGCTTCTTTTCAAATGACTGGTTCCGCCAAGAAATGGTGGAGGGATTATATATTGACCAGACCAGCTGGGTATCATGCTCTTACTTAGGACTAGTTCTCACATCTCTTCTTAGAGAAGTGTCTGCCTATTACCTTGAAGAAAGAGTGTCGCCGTCAGTTTGAGCGTCTCTAGTAGGGCAACATGACTGTTACTTAGTGTGAGACTCATTTTGTGGACTTGACCCGTCATGCTATTCTTTTTCTCCCCGGAGAGAGAGAGTGGGTGAGGAGGTTTATTGAGGGTCTTGCTCAGCCTATTAGATTGCAGATGGATAAGGAGACAAGGAGTGAGATTTCTTTCTAGGATGCGGCCAATGTGGCCCGACCAGTCGAGATGGTTCTTGGACAGGGAGGTTAGGGGTCGGACAAGAGACCTCGTCATTCTGGTGGATTCAGTGGTGCCTCATCTGGAGGCGGGGGTACTTATGGTAGAGGCCATCATCCCAGGCCATTTCATTCAGCACTCACGGCATCCTACGGTGCCCCAGGTGGTCGTGGCTCTTATATGCCTTATTCTAATCAGCCAGCCTACAGTGCACCACCAGCTCCTATCAGTGCACCTCCTCTTCAGAGTTTCCTGGGTGGTTATTTAGGTCGATAGGGTCAGTTTATCGGCCAGCAGTCTCAATATTCGAAGTCTTGTTATATTTGTGGTGATCCAAGGCACCTTGCTAGATATTTCCCTCGTGCGTCGAGCATTTCACAACACTAGAGTTATTGTTCCATGGTTCTAGCACCAGTAGTTAAAGTGCCTGTTCAGCCAGCCAGAGGCAGGGGTCAGACCGTTAGAGGTAGGGGTCAGATTGTTAGAGGTGGAGGTCAAGCCGTTAGAGGTGGAGGTCATGCCGTTAGAGGTGGAGGCCTACCAGCTAGAGGTTGTCCCAGGGATATGATAAAGAGTGGTGGGGCCCAGACGTTCGGTAAAGAGAGCACTTTTTTCGTTGATTCTTTCCCAGCCAGACCTGAGGCTGAGTCATTCGATGTTGTCATTACAGGTACTGTTTCAGTTTGCAGTAGATACGCTTCAGTTCTAGTTGATCTGGGGTCTACTTACTCTTATGTGTCATCTTATTTTGCTTCATACTTGGTTGTACCCGTGATTTCTTGAGTGTCGATATATATGTGTCCACATCTGTGGGAGATGCTATTGTTGTAGATCGTGTATATCGTTCGTATGTGGTCACTATTGGGAGTCTTGAGACTTGTGTAGACATTTTGCTCCTTGATATGGTGGATTTGGATGTTATATTGGGCATGGATTGGTTGTAACCTTATCCCTCTATCTTGGATTGTCACGCCAAGACAGTGACATTAGACTTACCGGGGTTGCCTCGATTAGAGTGGAGAGGGACTCCAGGTCATTCCTCCAGCAGGGTTATTTCTTATATGCAGGCTCGGCGTATTGTCGAGAAAGGGTGTTTGGCCTATTTTTCTTATGTTCGTGATTCTAGTGCTGAGGTTCCTTTTATGGATTATGTGCATGTTGTTCGTGAATTTCCTGAGGTATTTCTTACAGACCTGTCGGGGATGCCACCCGACAGGGATATTGACTTTTGTATTTACTTGGCTCCGGGCACTCAGCCCATTTCTATTACGCCATACCGGATGGCCCCACTAGAGTTGAAGGAATTGAAGGAATAGTTACAGGATTTTCTTGATAAGGGTTTCATTAAACCTAGTGTCTTGCCCTGGGGTGCACCGGTGTTGTTCGTGAAGAAGAAGGACGAGTCTATGAAGATGTATATAGACTATCGGTAGTTTAACAAAGTCACTATCAAGAACAAGTATCTGTTGCCAAGGATTGATGATTTTTTTTATCAGCTTCAGGGTGCCAAGGTGTTTTCAAAGATTGATTTGAGATTTGGCTATCATCAGTTGAGGATTAGGGCATCTGATGTCTCTAAGATAGCTTTTCATACGCGGTATGGGCACTATGAGTTTCTGGTGATGTCCTTTGGGTTGACTAATGCCCCAGCAACATTTATGGATTTGATGAACCGAGTGTTCAAGACTTATCTAGATTCCTTTGTGATTGTGTTTATTGATGGCATCTTGATATACTCCCGCAGTCGGGAGAAACATTAGCAGCGCCTAAGGACAGTGCTCCAGACTTTGAGGGACAGTCAGTTGTATGCTAAATTCTGAAAGTGCGAGTTTTGGTTGGATTCAATCACTTTCTTGGGCCATGTCGTATCAGCAGAGAGTATTCAGGTACATCCTAAGAAGATTGAGGCAGTCAAGAACTGGCCTACACCCACTTCAGCTACGGAGATTAGGAGCTTCTCAGGTTTGGCGGGTTATTACCGTCGTTTTGTGGAGGGGTTTTCATCTATAGCATCCCCGATGACCAGTTTGACCCAGAAGGGTGCCCCATTCAGATGGTTGGACGAGTGTGAAGCGAGCTTTCATAAGCTCAAGACAGCTTTAACTTCAATGCCAGTGTTGGTATTACCATTAGATTCAGGTTCTTACAAGGTGTATTGTGATACCTCCCATGTTGGGATTGGAGCGGTATTAATGCAGGAGAGAAAGTTAATTGCATATCCATCTCGGCAGTTGAAAGTTCATGAGAAGAATTACCATTTTCATGATTTAGAGTTAGCAACCATTGTACATGCGCTGAAGATTTGGAGGCACTATATTTATGGCATGTCATGTGAGGTTTTCACGGATCATCGCAACCTTCAGTATTTGTTCAAGCAGAAGGATCTCAATTTGAGGCAGAGGAGATGGTTGGAGCTATTGAAAGACTATGATATCACCATATTGTGTCATCCGGGAAAGGACAATATGGTGGCCGACGCATTGAGTAGGAAGGCAGTGAGTATGGGTAGCCTTGCGTTCATTCCACTCAGTGAGAGACCGCTAGCCTCAGATGTTCAGACTTTGGCCAACCGGTTCTGAGGTTGGATATTTCAGAGCCTAGTCGTGTTCTACCTTGTATAGTCGCTCGATCTTCCTTGTTTGAGCGTATCAGAGATCGGCAGTATGATGACCCTCACTTGATGGTCCTTAGGGACACAGTTCGTCACGGTGGTTCCAAGCAGGTTACCGTTGGAAATGACGGCGTTTTGACGATACAAGGTCGTGTATGTGTGCCTAATGTTGATGGGATTCATGAGTTGATCCTTGAGGAGACTCACAGTTCTCGGTATTCTATTCACCCGGGCGCTGCTAAGATGTACCAGGACCTGTGGCAGTATTATTGGTAGAGGAGGATGAAAAAGGATATAATTGCTTATGTGGTTCGGTGCTTGAACTGTCAGCAGGTAAAGTATGAGAATCAGAGACCCGGTGGTTTGCTTCAGCAGATGGAGATTCCTAAGTGGAAGTGGGAGCGTATCACAATGGATTTTGTCGTTGGGCTCCCACGGACTCAGAGGAAGTTCGACGCCGTTTGGGTCATTGTGGATAGGCAGACTAAGTCAACGCACTTCATTCCAGTGGCAGTTACCTATTCTTCAGTGCGATTGGCAGAGATTTATATTCGGGAGATCGTCCTCCTTAACGGTGTTCCCGTGTCTATCATTTCTGATCAAGGTAAGCAGTTTACCTCGCACTTCTGGAGGGTAATGCAGCGTGAGTTGGGTACGCGGGTGGAGATGAGCACAACATTTAATCCTCAGACGGACGGGCAGCCTGAGCGTACTATTCAGATCTTGTAGGATATGCTCCGCGCGTGTGTTATAGATTTTGGAGGATCATGGGATCAGTTCTTTCCCCTTGTAGAGTTCGCCTACAACAACAGCTACCATTCGAGCATTCAGATAGCTCCCTATGAGGCATTATATGGTAGACGATGCAAGTCGCCAATTGGGTGGTTTGAGCCGGGGGACGCTCGGTTATTGGGTACAGAACTAGTACAGGAGGCCTTGGACAAGGTCAAGATTATACAGGATCGGCTTCGTACAGCTCAGTCCAAGAAAATGAGTTATGCCGACCGTAGAGTACGTGAAGTGGCATTCATGGTCGGGGAGAGAGTATTGCTTCAGGTATCGCCCATGAAGGGTGTCATGAGCTTTGGAAAGAAGGTCAAGTTGAGCCCTAGGTATATCGAGCTTTTTGAGATTATTGATATAGTGAGAGAGGTGGCTTGTAGACTTGCGTTGCCTCCAGGGTTATCATCAGCTCATCCAATATTCCATGTGTCCATGCTCCGAAAGTATCATGGTGACCTGTCCCACATATTAGATTTTAGCTCTGTCCAGTTGGACAAGGATCTGACTTATGAAGAGGAGCCGGTAGCCATTCTAGACCGGCAGGTTCGTCAGTTGAGGTCGAAAAGTTATCCTTCAGTTCGAGTGCAGTGGAGAGGTCATCCTGTTGAGGCATCTACTTGGGAGTCCCAGTCGGACATACAGAGTAGATATCCCCACTTGTTCGCCAGTTCAGGTACTTTTCTATGACCGTTCGAGGACGAAAGTTTGTTTTAGAGGTGGAGATTGTGATGACCCAAAGGGTCATCTTGTGTTCTACGACTCTATTTTGTGCTCGTTAGCCTTAAAATCTTTCTTTTACCCTCATCGATTTGCGTGCACAATCCGACCGTAATTTCAGAAAGCCTTCAAAGGGAAATTGGAGAAATAAAAAATTTTGGCATTTAAAAGTGATTTTAGTTGACTTCAGTCATCGTTTTGAGTAAACATACTCGGATCCACGTTTTGACAGTCCTGGTGGATCTGTAATAAAATATGGGATCTGGGCGTATGACCGGAATCAAATTCTGAGGTCCCTAGCCCGAGAAATGAATTTTTGACTAAAATTGAATTACTGAAAATTATTGATTTTGAAGAATTTGCTTAATGTGTGATCTTGATGGTATCGGGTCCATATTTTTTATCCGGATCCCTGTACAGGTGCATTTTTGATATTTAAACCTTGTCTGTGAAATTTGGTAAGAATCGGAGCTGATTTAACGTGATTCGAACCTTCGGTTAAGAAAATAGTAATTCTAAGGTGTTCTTGAGAAATTCATAGGTTTTGGTGCTAAATTCGTATTTCTAGGTGTTATTTTGGAGATTTGATCGAACGAGCAAGTCTGTACGATGTTTTTTGACTTGTGTGCATGTTTGGTTTGGATCACTGAGGGCTCGGGTGAGTTTCGGATAGGCTACAGAGTGGAAAAGACTTAGAAAGAATTGTTCGTGCGTGTTCAGGTCTGCAGGTCTCGCATTTTCTAGGCTTGGGTCGCAAATGCGAGCACCGCATTTGCGATGATGTTTTGCATTTGCGAGCAAGGGGCTCGGCTGGGTAGTCTCGCAATTGCGAGAATAGAGCCGCATTTGCGGAGGTCACCTATTCGCATTTGCGACAATTTGTTCGCATTTGCGATAGCTGCAGAAATGCGAAGGTTTCGCATTTGTGAGCTTCGCAAATGCGACATCTGCAGCTGATGGGTCTCTACCTAGACGGGATTTTTCTCATTTTTCAACATTTCAAAACACTAGAAACGTCTTAGGCGATTTTTCAAAGGCAACTTCTTCCTCAAATCATAGGTAAGTGATTCTTAGCTCATTTCATTAAATCTTTCACTTCATTTTACAAGATTTCAACCTAGAATCTAAGGTTTCATGGTAGAATTGGGGATTTTTGAGTAGAAATTAGGTATTTCAAAATTTGGAGATTTAGGCCTCAAATTGAGGTCGGACTCCAAAACCAATTATATATCCGGGCTCGGGGGTGAATGGTAATCGGGTTGTGGTCTGAATTTCGGGTTTTGACCAAGCGGGCCTGGTGTCGATTTTTGACTTTTGGGAGAAAATTGGAGAACTCAATAATTGTGCATTGAAATTGATTTCTTTAGTGATAATTGATGGTATTAAGCAAATTATGACTAGATACGAGCGGGTTGGGGGTGAATTCTAGAGAAAAAGCGGTACTTGAGTAGTGAGTGGCATGCGGATATAGGTAAGTGTTGTGTCTAACATTGACTTGAGGGATTAGGTATTATTGCCTATTTGCTATGTGTTGATTGTTGAGTACAACGTATAGGTGAGGTGACGAGTACCTATGCGTTGTTGTTGAGTCCTGGCATGCGAGTGAGTCTTATTCTTGTGATCGTTCTATTCTTTATTTGTATTATTCAATCTTAGACTAGATATTCTTTATGTGGTTATTTTTTTCGTTGTTTGGGTGAGGAAGAGTGTAAAGTACGAAGGTTGATGCCGTGCCATTACATATTCATTATAATTATCATGTGAGGAAGAGTGTAAAGCACGAAGGGTGATGCCGTGCCATTGCATATTTATTATCATTATCATGTGAGGAAGATTGTAAAGCACTAAGGGTGATGTCGTGCCATTGTATATTCATTATCATTATCGTGTGAGGAAGAGTGTAAAGCACGAAGGGTGATGTCGTGCAATTGCATATTTATTATAATTATCATGTGAGGAAGAGTGTAAAACATGAAGGGTGATGTCGTGCCATTTCATATTCATCATCATCGTTTCTGTCATTTATTATGGTGAGGATGAGAGTAAAAGCGCGAAGGGTGATGCCGTGCACTTGTTTATGCTATGTTTTAATATTTCTATTGGTGCAAAGTATGTTGTTGTTGTGTTTCTTTATTGTTACCATTCTTATGATCTTGTAACCCCACCCCCCTCCCCCCGGTATGTTCTCCCCCTCTGAGTATTGTCCATGTAGTTTCTATTATTTATTATTATGCCGTACATTATTTATCTGCACAGGTTTATGTTGTCGCCTTGTCCTAGCCTCGTCACTACTTCGTCGAGGTTAGGCTCGTCACTTACCAGTAGATGGGGTCGGTTGTAATGATATTGTACTTTGCACTGTTCTGTGCAGATTACGGTACTGGACCAAGTTGATCTCGTGTGGAGTTGCTTACTTCTATCCCGTAGGATACCCAGGTAGATCTGTCGGCGTTCGCAGACCCTGGAGTCCCCTTCTAGTTACTTCAGTTTACTGCTTCTTTATTTCAAAAACAGTTGTATTTTTTTTTCAGCCAGTATTTGTAGAAACTCTTAGAGGTTCGTGAATTGTAACACCAGACTGTGGGTAGTTGTATATGAATATTTGGATTATACTAAACTCCCGCACTTCTCTAATCTGTTATGTTTTAAAGTATTGTTACTTAGCGATTGTTTATAGAGTTAGTGTATTAAATCTCTACTTGTTGGCTTTCCTGGCAACTAAATGGTTAGGCACCATCACGATTTCGATGGTGGAAAATTCGGATCGTGACAAACCGGCAACATTTAAAAAATTATTAAATATATATAATTATTTTGTTACAAACTAGTAATTAAATTAAGATATGGATTGATTGGCCGCTTCAAAACCCATAAAGATTTTAGTTTTGACTCGTGTCATCTATTGGTGATTAAAGAACTCGAAAGATTAGTAGTTATTAATCATCATGGGCTCTAGACACTTGTAATTCAGATGCCCGCTGAACATCAAAGCAGTGGTTCTGTCGTCGAAGTTGGTTCTCTTCTCATTCATCATTTCGACATTATTTAGATGTCTAGATGTCTCTTTATATGTAAGAACTAAGAAATAATCACGTCCATCACCACTGTTATGGGCGGCTTGCTTTAGTTCTGTTTCCATTGCTTTTTATTCAAATTACATTTTATAATGTTAAATTTTGTTAAAGTATGTAAATATATACTATGAAATTCACATTAATTATCGCAAAAGATCAGCAAGTGCCTTCTATATCACTAAATCAAGATTCTAAATGCTATAACTGGTGTTGTGTATGTATGTATGTATGTACACCTTCAAAGCAAAGGCACAGGATTTGATAATAAACTTTTGACCATACATGCTATTCACGCTATATTGTTAAGAAAATTTCAATGAAAACATGTAGGTAGCAAACGAAATCGACATACAAATATTTGAAGATATATACTGTTTCTTCTTCAGAGGAGAAAAAGTCTGAAGCAGTTCAGATGGTAAATTGTGGTAACCACTAGCAATTATCATAAAGCCCCGCACCGATTAACTGTCTATGAGTCTCCAAATTTTGAGATCAATTGCTTAAATCAGAAGGCAGACATTAAACTTTTGGGCGACATAATTTTCTGTATTTTACTTACACTCCACTAATGCACTTTAATATAGGTACATGACAACTGACAAGTGTCTTTTGCATAAAGTTTATTTTAATTGTAGTAAACTATTCTGTATTTTACTTTAATTTATTATTTAATTTCTGATAGATTAACATTAGTGGTTGCAGGCACAAAATAAGAATATATTTGTTTTCGTCGACATAATGTCCGGCAAAAATGGTGGGGTTTTTCTGGTTAAAAGTAAGTACGTAGACCAGTTGGCAGCTTGGATTGAGTTAGTGAATCAAAATTAGGTGTGTTTTAAGGCCTTAAATTAAGGAGGAAAATAGGCTTGGATACACAAGATATAAGAGGCTTGCGTGTAAGCAATTTCCTGATAATATATACAGTGTATTGTGGTAGTACTGGAAAACTTAGGGTTCAGACCAAACCTATATATGCATAACATGTGTTTGAATATATATAATTATTATTTAATCATGATTAATTTATATATATATTGACCTCATTAATTAATTAATTATAGCAAGTTGAAATGGATTGGTGTAAACTTTCGATTTGAATAAGTATTTACTATGTTTATGTCTGCATATGATTAAGACTGTAATTTAAGCCTGTGGCTTGGACCGTTGAGTAGGTGTTTATCTGCACTAAATAGTAAGAAACAGAAAGCTGAAATGTGATGTTATTATGAAGACGTGTCCCGCCACACGCAACTCTATAATTAATTTGTATTATTTGTGAAGAAAGATACGTGACGAATTAAAGAATTCCACATTTGATTTGGGTCCATATTTTGAAGGCATCCATTTAAGCTGATGTCTATCAGATATGTCCCTGCTTTCCGGACGGACGTTGGCATTTAATGGGTTAGAACCTCGGTCAATTTGAGTGAAAAAACATACTCACATGAGGTATGAGTTGTTATAAAATGAGTTCATAAAACGAAAAACAGAAAACCAATATATATAGTGTACACGGTTGTAATCGGGGCCATCCGATTTCACTACCTAATCGAGACCGTAGTGTTGCATCGAAGGTTGGCCTCGATCAAATCACAAAGTTGAGGCATCGAGTTCGAGATCGAAGTTCCTTTCAAGATCGAGGTTGGCAGCTATCAAAGTCAAGAGAGACAAACACCGAATATTATCGGAGATGACTTAATAACGGAAGAACGAGATATCCGTAACTGGTCGAGGATCATGACGTAAATCTCGGATCGGATCGGATCAAATAAGAAGGCGGTTAATTAGCTAGTTATGTGATTTCCTACTGTAATTAGAGTTATATCATAAGTAGAATTATCTGCTATATAAAGAGGAGTTCTAATCATTTGTAGCCCAGGATCATTGACAGAGAAAAAGAAAGACAACTCTTTCTTTCCTACTTACATTATTGTCCATCAGTTCGTTCCATTTTTTATTGTTCTTGCACTTATCAGTTCAAGTGTATCTCAACTCGAGGGATGGAGCTTCATTTGAATGGTTTGATTTATTTATAATTCAATTTTGTCATTTACTTTCATATTTATCAATCAGTGTTGAGTGAAATCACATATCCTTAAAACCACAATATAAGTTTAATTATTATCCAAATTTTAGGGTAAACAGTTTGGCGTCCACCATAGGGCTAAGGATAGTAGTGATTATTCAATACTGATTCTGATAACACACACTATTTTACGCTTGTTCTTGTAAGTATTTTTTTTTTCAGGATAAAACATGTCAAACTCACAAACAGCACCCACACATGGTGACAATGGCCTCAGATTTCACGGAGAAAACGACAATGTAGCTGCTCCAAGGGTCGAGGTACCTCAGGTTGATCTCGAGGGAGCACCAATGGCCATTCTAGTCGATGTCAATTTGCATATCTCTTTAAATGCAAATTTAGGCGCAGATTCTGAAAGGAGCATACGCAGAGAAGACCGATCTGGTGGTCGAGGTACACAAGGCAGACGAGATGGAGGAGTCAGCCTCCAAGTAATATTCGAGATGTTGCAGGCTCAACAAGCCATTATTGCATAGCTACAAAGTCAGCATCGAACATCGAGTGGGGTCGAGCCAGCAGTCGCTGGCAAACCGAGCCAGCGCCAGAATGATCGAATGTCAATGAATCGGGGACTGACCCTGCCGCAATGAAGATGCTCGAGGAACTCACCAAACGAATTGAATGAGGAGAAAAGAAAATTGAGGCAAATGATAAGAAAGTAGAAACATACAACTCCGGTGTTGACCCGATATTGAGGACACCGCCGATTTTAAAAGGAATGGACTCAAAGAAGTTTGTGCAGGAGTCGTTCCCCCCAAGTGCAGCTCCAAAACCCATTCCAAAGAAATTTTGTATGCCAGAAATCCCAAAGTACAATGGGACCACTGATCTTAACGAGCATGTTACCTCCTACACATACGCCATCAAAGGAAATGATCTGGAAGATGATGAGATCGAATCCGTTCTACTGAAGAAATTTGGGAAAACTCTATCGAAGGCAACAATGATTTGATACCACAATCTACCGCCGAATTCCATCAACTCATTCGCCATGCTTGCCGATTCCTTTGTAAAGGCACATGTCGGGACAATAAAGGTTACAACGAGGAATCAGACCTTTTCAAACTAAAACAAAATGCTGAGGGAGTTCGTGCCTCGATTCCAGATGGAACACATGGAATTACCACCGGTTATAGGCGACTGGGCTATTCAAGCCTTTACTCCAGGGTTGAACGAACGGAGTTCGAGAGCATCATGTCAACTAAAGCAGAAGCTAATTGAATATCCGGCAGTAACCTGGGCCGATGTACATAATTGTTACCAGTCGAAGATCAGAGTCGAGGATAACCAATTGGGAACCCATTCTGGTTCCGTATATCCGAGCAGGACCATAGGCAGAAACCAGAGGAATATCGATAGGGAACCTCGGTCGAACAGAGACCGATATAAGCCGTACAATGCAGATCGCAGAAATGGCGACCTTACACGCAATCCCATCCGAAATGATCGAAGAGGTGATCGAGGATAGAGTTTTTGGGGACTCATGAGCAAAAGAGGTTCGATAAGAATGTCGATCCCACAGAAGCACCATGATTATCGGAGTACAACTTCATATCGATGCATCAGGTATTGTGTCGGCGACTGGGAGAATCAAAGATACTAGATGGCCAAGACCCATACAAATTGATCCTTCCCAGAGAAACCCCAATCTAATGTGCAAGTATCACGTCACGCATGGCCACAGAACTGAAGACTTCAGACAACTGAGGGAGGGAGTAGCCCGTCTATTCAACGAGGGCCACCTTCGAGAGTTCTTAAGTGATCAAGCCAAAAACCATTTCAGAGAAAGGGATGGCAACTAGAAAAACGAACTAGAAGGGTTGCAACATGTGATCCATATGATTGTCGGTGGGGTCAATATTCCACAAAGGACCGTGTTCAAATGCACCAAAGTATCCATTGCAAGGGAAAAACGGATCCAAGATTATGTGCCAGAAGGCACCGTATCATTCAACGATGAGGAAACAGAAGGAATCTCTCAACCCCATAATGATGCTCTGGTAATTTCTATCCTTATGAATAAAATTCATGTTAAGCGTGTGCTAATTGATCCAGGGAGCTCGGTAAATATAATTCGATCGAGGGTTATAGAGCAGCTCGACCTGCAAGATCAAATCATACCTGCAGCTCGATTCTTGAATGGTTTCAACATGGCCAGCGAAACAACTAAACCTGAAATCATTTTACCGGTGAACGTAGCTAGGACTATACAGGAAATCAAGTTCCATGTAATCGAGGGTGACATGAGGCACAACTCCCTGCTCGGAAGGCCCTGTATTCACAACATGAAGGCAGTCCCTTCGACTCTCCAACAAATACTGAAATTCCCAATGACGGACGGAGTGAAAATGGTATATAGGGAGCAATATGCTGCAAAAGAAATGTTCGCAGTCGATGAGGTAATACCGATATCGGCGCTTTCGACAACAAAGGGATCGGAGGCCAAAGGAAAACAGGAGGCCAAATAGCAACCACGGCCACCAGCCTCGACTCAGTCGGAAAAGTAGGAAATGGAAGAAGAGGACGACGACTACTGGATCCCTCGATCCTTCATTATTCCCCAAGATTCCGACGCCACCAAATTGACAGTCGAAGAGTTGGAATAGGTTATATTGATCGAGTACCTACCCGAACAAAAGGTATACTTGGGTACGGGGTTAACCCCCGAATTAAGGAAGAAAATCATTGAATTTCTTATTGATAATATGGATTGTTTTTATTGGTCCCACTTAGATATGACAGGGATCCCACCAGAGATAACAACACATCGATTGAGTCTGGACCCAAAATTCAGACCGGTAAAATGAAAGAGAAGGCCCCATTCCGAGGTAAAACATACATTCATCAAGGACGACGTAACCAAACTTCTCAAAATAGGATCCATTCAAGAAGTAAAATATCTCGAATGGTTAGCAAACATAGTTGTAGTCCCTAAAAAGGGGAATAAAATTAGGATGTGCGTACATTATAAATATATAAACAAAGCATGCCCCAAAGACTTTTTTCCTCTGCCGAATATCGATCACATGATCGATGCCACGGGGCACGAGGTCCTTAGTTTTCTCGACACCTACTCCGGGTATAATTAAATTCAAATGAACCCGGAGGATTAGGAAAATACTTCATTCATCACTAAATATGACACATATTGTTATAATGTAATGCCTTTTGGACTAAAACATGCTGGTGCTACTTACCAACGCCTAGTGAACAAAATGTTCAAAGAGCAAATAGGTAAATCAATGGAGGTATATATTGACGATATGCTAGTTAAGTCCCTGCGCGCAGAGGACCATTTAACCAATTTGCAGGAAACCTTCAACATATTGAGAAAATACAACATGAAGTTCAACCACGAGAAATGTGCTTTCAGGGTCGGTTCGGGCAAGTTCCTCGGCTTTATGGTGTCGAATCGGGGAATCAAAATCAACCCCGATAAAATCAAGGTGATCGAAGACATCACATTCGCGGACAGTGTTAAGTCCGTACAAAGATTTATAGGACGAATAGCCGTCCTAGGTCGGTTCATTTTGAGGTCTTCAGATCGAAGCCATAGGTTCTTCTCGCTGCTAAAAAAGAAGAACAATTTTGCTTGGACCCCGGAATGCCAACAAGCGTCGGAAGAATTGAAGTGGTACCTCTCGAGTTCACCATTGCTTCATACTCCAAAAGCAGACAAACAACTCTACTTATACTTAGCAGTCTCAGAAGTCGCGGTAATGGTGTCCTAGTTCGAGAAGAACAAGGTACGCAATTTCCCTTTTGTTATGTTAGTAGAACTTTAGGTGAGTCCGGGACCTGGTACCCACACTTAAAAATTTGGCGCTTGCTCTAATAAGCGCATCTAAGAAACTAAAACCATATTTTCAGTGTCACCCAATATGTGTGGTGACCACTTATCCTCTTCGTAATGTTTTGCATAAGCCCGAACTATCGGGTTGATTGTCCAAATGGGTCATCGAATTCATTGGGTATGATATCGAGTATCAACCCCGAATGGCCATCAAGTCTCAAATCTTAGCAGACTTCATGGTCAAATTCACGCTAGCCCTCGTACCCGAGGTCGAAAAGAAACTTTTGTTAAAATCGGGTACATCATCGGGGGTATGGACCCTTTTCACAGATGGCGCTTCGAATGTGAAGGGGTCTAGGCTAGGCATCATTTTGAATCCACCCACAGGCAATACAATCAGGCAATCTATCAAAACATCTAAGTTAACTAACAATGAGGCCGAGTACGAGGCCATAATTGTAGGTCTCGAACTAGCTAAAAGCTTAGGAGCAGAGGTCATCAAGGCCAAATGTGACTCCCTACTGGTGGTGAACCAAGTCAACAGAACCTTCAAAGTTCGAGAGGATCAAATGGAGAGATACTTGGATAAATTGCAAGTAACATTACATCGGTTTAAAGAATGGACCTTACAACATGTACCTCGAGAAAAAAACAGTGAGGTCGATGCCCTTGAAAATTTGGGGTCATCGGTCGAAGACGGCGAAATTAGCTTGGGGACTGTCGTACAACTTTTGAAATCGGTGACCGAAGAAGGCCATGCCGAAATAAACTCCACAAGCCTAACCTGGAATTGGAGGAATAAATATATCGAGTATTTGAAAAATGGGAAACTGTCGTCGGACCCTAAGGAATCGAGGATTCTGCGAACGAAAGTTGCACGATTCACTTTGGACGAAGATGGAACTTTATACAGAAGGATGTTTAATGGACCGTTGGCAGTATGTTTGGAACCAGGAGACACCGACTACATCCTACGAGAAATTCACGAGGGTACTTGTGGAAACCATTCCAGTGCCGAATCACTGGTTCATAAAATCATCAGAGCGTGATATTATTGGTCCAACATGGAAAAGGATACTAAGGAATTTGTTCGAAAATGTGACAAGTGTCAAAGGCATGCGCCGAGGATCCACCAACCCGGAGAGAAACTTCATTTAGTCTTGTCCCCATGGCCGTTGATCAAATGGGGAATGGGCATCGTCAACCCTCTACCATTGGCCCTAGGTAAAGCTCAATTCATCTTATTTATGACTGACTATTTCTCTAAATTGGTTGAAGCACAAGCCTTCGAGAAAGTCAGAGAAAAAGAAGTTATAGAATTCATCTGGGATCACATCATATGCCAATTCAGGGTACCTGCCGAAATCGTATGCGACAATGGAAAACAATTCATCGGTAGCAAAATAAAAAGGATCCTATTGACGCCATACCATCCTAGTGGGAATGGACAGGCTGAGTCAACGAACAAGACCGTCATTCAGAATCTTAACAAAAGGTTGAACGACGCTAAAGGAAAATGGAGAGAAATTTTGCCCGAAGCCCTTTGGGCGTATCGAACAACGTCGAAATCCAATACGGGGGAAACACCATTCTCCTTAGTATATGGCACCGAAAGCTCTGATCCCAATCGAAGTCGGGGAACCTAGTGCCAGGTTCTGATACACAATAGAAGATTCAAATCACGAGGCTATGAATACGAGCCTCGAGCTACTAGATGAAAAATAGGAAGCCGCCCTCGTCCGAATGGCTGCACAAAAGCAACGCATCTAGAGGTACTATAATCGAAGGGCCAACCTTCGACACTTTAGAATCGGGGATTTAGTTCGGAGAAAAGTCACCCTCAATACTCGAGACCCAAACAAAGGAAAACTCGGCCCAAATTGGGAAGGACTGTATCAGGTCCTCGACATCATCAAAAACGAATTATATAAGCTTGGTGTTGATACCCAATTTTTCCTCAAAATAATTTTCAAACTTGCATATTATATTCAAAATCACTTCTCATAATGAATGGTATCTTTCCCTAATTTTTCATATTTTTATCAATTTGTTTTCCTATTTCTTTAGTATTTTATAATTATTCATAAAGTATATTATAAATATTTTTAAAAAGCTTCCCAACTCAATATATCATTTTTTTGATCTTATTAGTATTTAATTATTTCACAAATTAGCCAATTTGGCGTTATTTACCTATAATTGCAGTAATTTTCGCAATTACAGCCTAATTGTATACTTTATACTATTTAATCCAATAATTAGCCATTTTTATATTTTATGCTAGCTAATTACCTTTATTTTTTCATTTATGTAGCATTAAGTTTATTTTATATAATTACTATCTATTTTATTAAATTACTTTATCTAATTTTAAAGGGTATTTAACAATTAGCCATATTTATTTGAATTCTAGCCTAAAATCAACCCAACCCACCAGTATCATGTCTACTCTGTTGATTCGTACTAGTATCTGTGTGAAACCCTAATTTTCTTAGACCTAAAACCCTGAAAACTACTGGTTTACCTGTGTGTTCGCGTATGTGCTTATGTTTCATTGATCTTTACCCTATGTTGTTTGTCTTTGGTTCTTCTTGCCTCCCTGACTCACATATTCCTAATTTCATACACTAGGGATTCTGTGTTATTGCTTAACAACCGTTTTGTTTCATGTTGATTCTCTTCAATTAATATTATGCTTGCTCGAGTCCTTGATTCTGTGTTATTTGTCACTCAATTGTTTCCTGACTTATAGCTTTACTTATAATGTGGTCATTCCTTTTATACATAAGAATCTCTATCCACTAGTTGTTTGAATCTCTGTTCACTATAATTCGAAAAGCCCTGCTGATCTCTCATGAGATATTCTTCTGATTTCCAACCCCTAACTTGTTTTTCTTACCTTGATTTGTTACTGTGATTGATATTTCTTCCTTAATGGATATTTTTTCGAACCTAATCTCAATTGCTTGCTTGATTTGGTCTGAAATTATTTTCTTACATNTATATATATATATATATATATACTCTGTCCATGCATTTATAGAAATACAGACGAAGACATATTCTGTTCTATTCTCTCTTGCTCACACACGTACCTTCTATTTGCTCTCATTGATTGTCTGTTGTTACTAGTCGGCTGAAAGCGAAGACTAGTTGTGATATCTGCTTATTATCTACTCCGTGTTTTCTCTCTTCCATACTGGTATGTCTTGATTTCGATTTAAAGTTCCAAAAACAACATGGTACTTTATTTACTTCAATTCACCCTGTTTCTATTGTGTTTCTACTTATGGTTTTGTTGTTCAACTTGCCACTAATATTTCTACCTTACATTCTCTATCTGTTTGATTCTGAATATGTTCCCTCCCCCCACCCCCCTTTTTAGAATCAGCATGTTCATGAAAGGTTATCCTCTTATCTATTGCATGTCTTACTGCAACCCTATTCCTTAGTATGCTTAACTAGTTTAGTATGAACTTGTCTTCGACAAGGAAATCTGTACTTTGAGTTACATGATTCTGTGTTGGTTCTTAAGTTCCTTAATCCCCCTTTAGCACATAGCTGGTTCTGCATTTAAATGTTCCTGCAACTATGTGTTTACCCATGCACCTTATGTATCCCCAAACCCCATTATCCTTGTTTGTGTTTGCTGAACCTGCCTTGGTTCTGTGTGTTGTGGCTGTGTATGAACCCATTTTTAAGTGTTGTGTTTGGACTATTGCCTATTACTCTGCTCTATTTCCAAAATCTATTTTTTTTATTAAACAAACTCTCTTGTTTATAAAATGTTTTTGAACTAAGTCCTCTCTATTTCTGTCAAAACCTTTTCAAACTCATCTCTTGCACTTCACTTCATTCCTAGACCTTAGGTTCCAGCCCTTCAGTGTGAGCACTGATTTTGGAACCTCTTGAGTTCCCTCTAAACTCTAACCCCGCTGAGGCTGGTAATTCTACACTGCACATTGTTCCATTCTTGGTTACCTAGTCTGGGTGTGAGCATTGTCTGGGAGCCCTTGAGGTCCTTAGGGAACTTTGACACACCCGAATTGTGAAAAGGCTTTAAAATACCGTATGGTAGTGAGGTTTGGAAGACTTGGGCCTAAGTGAAGGTTCCCTATAGAAATAACTTCTTATTTTCTCTTTGGTTATGTAATTCATGATTCTTGGCCTGTAATAATTTGTAAACGAATATTTGGGGATGGATAGTGGAAAGGGGAGGGTAGCGATATAGGTTATCTATATCAATGGGGTATAAATTATGCCTTAGGTTTATATTTCCTATGTGTGCATTAGAATCCATGCTTAGGGCTCAATGCATTTCAAGCATGTCATAGATATCATGTTCTTAGGTTTACTGCTTCAACATCTCATTTGGCCTTGATTATCACCTAGAAATCCGGTTTCTAGGCTAAGTAACAATATTAACCCAACATTGCTCTTGCATTAGAAATCCTGCTCTTTAGGTCTTATATACACTGTTCCAGCATATTCATACTCTTATCACTTAGAAAATCCTGTGTTAAAATGTGTTAATAACTGTTATTTTTGCACTATGCTATGCACTTCCATGTACACTTAGATACCCTGTTTTAGGATAAATACACTAATAAATAGGTCATTTTTAGCTTCTACACAATCTGAAATCATGTTCAAAGTATTTATGCATATACAATATCCTGTTTAGGCTCTGCATGTACATCATTCTGCATTTTTTGTGCATTAGATATCATGCCTTTAGGATTGCAGTTATATCCGCTTGGGCATCTCTAGCTTAGTTACTGATAAAAACAGACCTGCACATCTTGGTAATATTTTTCTGAAATCTGAACATCTAGAACTACATGTCAAACAACTTCCTCTAAATAGTTCTAAAAACTGATACGCCTAGGCAAGCCCTAGGTGCTAAGATTATTAAAACTGGAAATGTACTTCTTCACATGTTCTGCTTAACCATCAATGGGTTTAAAATCAGTAGGCAAGACTGCCTAGGATTCCCTCTTCGAATTATGCAACAAATCTGCTTCTCTATTGCATTCTAGACTCACAGATACCATGTATTAGGTTCTGAATTTAAATACTGCCCTTACATGTGTTTGAGTCGTGCTAATTATATGCATAACTTGTGGAGGAAAATTTGAACCTCTTATGTGCTCCTATATGCTTCCCATTCATTGCAGTCCTAAATGTTTTGTTTGTCACTTGCGACTCTTTACCTTTAAACCTGAGGGTCGGCCTAGTACCTCCCTTCTTGGATAGTAGTCCCAATCTCCTCCAGGACTGATAGGATGGGACGAGTAATAGCACTCAATAGAGTTCGTGACTAACACGCGTTTTAATTTCCTCCACGGGGCGGGAAAGGGTAGAATATGGATATGATGACGATGTGCTAATAGAACGTGTAGCCCCTCTTCGAGGAGTGTCATACCGGGTATTGCATTTATGTGATCCATATTACTTCAAACCTAGGACACCTCTCCTTAAATTTTATATTGTAACTCTTTTTTTTTTTTTTTAAAACTTGAATAATTTTGTATAATTGTTTTCCCAAACACTTTCTTGTTTAATATATGAAATCCCTTCTTACTTGAGCCCCCTTACTTGTTATTTGCTAATTGTACAAATTCACAGAACCATTTGGCCGGGAACCACACTTGTGGATCCTGAGGGGTGCCAAACACCTTCCCCTTAGGATAATTTCAAGCCCTTACCCAATCTCTGGTTAGTAACATAGTTGTAATTGAACCCCTTAGGTGCCCTAACGCATCGTTAAAATCGTTAGGTGGCGACTCTTCAAAATATGCAAACCCCTTTCCCAAAGGAACGAGTTGTCTCAACCAATGTTATAAACCCTTTCAACCGGCCCCGAAAGGAGCGCTTGGGGAAAAGGAGGCGCGACAGCATGGCGACTCTGCTAGGGAGATCGAGGCTTTTACCATTTCAAATTGTTTCGTGAATTTGTGCCTTTATTTTTGGTTAAATTCTTGCACCCTTTCCTCTTCCCTTTACATGCAATTAATTGTTTACATCAGGTATTTACTTTTTCTCAAAGATGAAACTGATATGTCTCTTTGATTTCTTTTGTAACTGCTTTAAATCATTACTGTTGTTTTTACCGCTTTCTTTAACATGCAAATACGTGACAACTTGTTTTAATACTTATTATTGCATAATCATGCTCAACATTCATACTCCACTCGTGCCAAACAAAATACTATAACAACGCTTGATGAGTGGTTGCGCTCTTCATATATTGTTACCCGCTAAATTCGGAAAGGCTTATTTGCGGTAAAACTAGTCGATCAGCGGTGCAGTCGACGGTTCCATGCCTTTCCCCCTTGAGTTGTCCGCTCAAGGGTACCGGTCTAAAACCCCATAGAAACCTTACTTTGTTGCATTGTTACATGCATCATGGTCAAACCTAGTCGAGCTAAAGTGTCGTCTGCACGATAGCCTTTAAGATATCCTTATCCAAAATTCCATCGGGTTTCCCTAAACCCAACGGAGGCCCTCACGTTCTGTGCATTTATTTGGAGAACTAAATGCTTCCTGCTAATTATTGACGTTAAATAGTCGAGTCCGGTGGGGGTAAAGGCCTAACCTTATTTGCTTTGCAGAAAAATGAGGCACGAAGTCCCAAGATTCGGCATGGTCTCCAATATCTACCCAAGACTGTTGAGTTGGTGGGAGGATCTGCACTCTAGAAACAAAGCTATCGTCAGGAAACACTTGGGTAACTTACCATCTCTCCTAGAAATCCAGCCTAACAAAATGATAATAGAGGCTGCTACCCTATTCTGGTATCGTGAAAGGTCCGTGTTCCGCTTTGGGAACATCAAAATGACGCCTTTGATAGAAGAGATACGAGCGCTGGCTAACCTAGTATGGGAAACTCCAGGGTTGTTGATGCTTGAGAACCGCACAGGCAAAGTTTTCCTCAAAATGATGCGCCTGAAAAAGAATGCAGAATTGGTATGTTTGAAAGATTCGTACATTCCTTTTGACTACTTGTACGAAAGGTATGGCCACAGCAAATCATACTGTACCTACCATGACGAGTTTTTTATCACCTCTCTGGGAAACATCCATCGCCGAGTGTTCGTGTTTATGGTTTGCTTTTCGGGTTTGATCGTGTTCCCGATGAAGAAGGAAAGGATCCATACCAGGCTGTCCATGGTAACTAAGACCATAATGGAAGGGGTAGATGGCAAAACTTCAGCATTGTTCCCATGATCATTGCAGACATATATCGGGCCTTGGAAAGGTGTCAACAAGGAGCAAAGCATTTCAAAGGTTGCAATTTATTACTTCATCTCTGGCTCATGGAACATCTACAAATACGTGAATACTGACAAGACATTCACCGCAGAATGTGGGGTGACCACATCGCTTTCCATCACCCAAAGCGAATGAATTATATCCCCGACATGTTCGCTCAACCTGAAAATGCCAAGGGATGGGTTGAGATTTTTGGTAACTTGACTGAAGAACAGGCTCAATGGAAGTTTGAGTGGTTTCCGACGGATGAGTTCATCTTTCGATCCCGAGACGCATCATTTCTAATACTGTTGGTCTAAGGGGGACATACCCGTACGTCCCTCTTCGAGTTATGAGGCAAGCAGGTAGGAAGAAAGTCATACCTAGGGTCGAGAAGATGAGCCATCTTCGAGCCGACTTTCAAAATGATGACAGTCCTCACAAGTGCCAAGCTCAGCACCTGTGGCACTGCAAGATTATACTTGAGAAAGACACCATCGAGCCAGACAGGTATCATGTCTATGTACCCCTTTCTATCTTGGTTGGTTAGAAGAGGATCTGGGTGGTCAGAGCAAGCCGAGGTACGTCCGAGGTCATAGGGTTATAGATGAAAGGGCCTAGGCACAAGTCAAATACAACCAACTGCGCAAAAGGATCCGAGAATGTGAGGATGATCACCACAAGATACATGAGTCCAACAAGAAATTGATCGAGGAATGGAAGGACATGGCTATCAGCGCCAACAAGAGGCTGGGGTACTTGGAACGAGGTATAGTCAAGCTGGAAGAGAAGTTCATCAAAAGAGTCGAGGATTGTCAAAAGGCTGAGGGAGCTGAAGGAGGATATCTAGCTAGAACCTACCTGTTGCTGGGACTTCACGAGCTGGGAAAACTGTATGAGGAAAGCAAGAATGCCAAGTCTGGGGAAGGTCCTTCTGGGACCAAGTAGATAGGAGTGTCTTTATTTTTCTCTATCAATGTAATAAGGCCAATGGCCATTAGTGAATTTTATTTTTTGTCTTGGGATTTGTCTATTTTTCTTATCAATAAAATGAGGCATTTAGCATTTTAAGTTCTCCAAATCAATTTGTCGCTAGGCCTACCTCGGGCACAAAGAGGTTCCCAACTTAGGACGCGCTTTACATTTCCGCATTATGTGTTTAAATATCGCAATATTATTTTTCATAATCCTCACTGACTTGGTTACCTTTTTGTTTTTATTTCTTTTTTTTCTTTATTATTCCCCTCCCCAAAGGTTAGTTCGTGCATTCTGGCATCATCAGCCTATCGCACAAGATCCAAGGGCCCTCCACCTACTCCTCCTCCTAGTACTCCTAAGGGCAAAGACAAAGGCAAAAGTAAGATGGAAGAGTCCAGCGACACCAGAAAGGAGAATATGATTGAACGGGTAGAGGCCACTGATGGCCGAGGTATTCAGGTCCTGCATGAGAACATGTCACCACTTGAACAGAAATTGCTGAAGTTTCAGGAAGAACTCGATCAAGTCCGGAATCTGGCCAACCTATCATTTTCCCTCAACGTCCCCGACGTCAACCTTCCAAATGCTCAAATATCCCAAGACAACAAAATCATCCTGCACCTCACCATCACGCCACTTCCCTAAAGAAACAAACTCTCCCGACGCAGTCAATGCTTGCCACACCTCAAATAACACTCCACTACTCATCCCAGAACCTCAAAACCCCACAAAGTACCATTTCCACACCTATACCAATCCCACCTATGTGGAAACCGTGACCCACTCCACTCCGTCTATCTCACAGGAATCCGAGTCTGATGGAAAGGACCTACTTATCAAGAAACTAGCCGAGGAGCTTAAGAAACTGACCAGCCGAGTCCAGGGTGTTGAAGGAACCAAGGGAATTAAAGGGTTGAGTTATGAAGACCTTTGTATACAACCTGATGTCGAACTGCTCGAGGGGTACAAACCTCCAAAGTTCGAAATGTTTGACGGTACTGGTGATCCGAGAGTCCATCTGAGGACCTATTGCGACAAGTTGGTTGGCGTTGGGAAGGATGAAAGAATCCGCATGAAGTTGTTCATGAGGAGTTTGAAGGGAGACGCACTATCTTGGTACATCAGCCAAGACCCCAAGAAATGGTCAAACTGGGTAAGCATGGCGTCTGACTTTATGGACAGGTTTAGATTCAACACAGAGAATGCACCAGATGTGTTCTACATTCAAAATTTGAAGAAGAAACCCACAGAATTCTTTCGCAAGTATGCTGCTCGTTGGAGGTCCGAAGCCGCTAAAGTCAGACCTGCTCTAGAAGAGGAGCAGATGAACAAGTTCTTTGTCTGGGCTCAGGACCCGCAGTATTATGAACGGCTGATGCCAACCCCGAATTACCAAGCACCCTCACCAAACTACCAAGCTCCACCACCTTCCTACCAAGCTCCACAGCCCACCTACCAATCTCCACCACCCACATATCAACCTGCTTCACCCAGATACTCACAACCCGCTCCTGTCTACAACACTTATAATTCCCAGCCATCCCATTACCAATCACCCCGTGCACACCAAAACTTCCCTAAACCTCGTCCCAATTTTGATCGCTGCCTTCCAAAGCAATACACCGCCATAGCCGAGCCTATTGACCAGCTGTATGAGAAGCTCAAAGTTGCTGGTTACGTCACACTTATCCCTGTTGCCGCCCCTGGGAACCCTTCTCAGTGGGTTAACCGAAACAAATCCTATGCATACCATTCCGTCATGAAAGGACACACCATCGAAGAACGCCGCTCTCTGAAGGACAAAATACAGGCTCTCATTGACAACAAGATTATTGTGGCAAAAGACCCCGCTCCAAACATCTGCAACAATCCTTTGCCAGACCATAAGTGTGGAGGTATCCATATGATTGAAATAGAAAATGATTAGGATCCCGAGGGATCAATCGGGTTGATCGCGGAAGGCGATGACCCAAAGAAACCTGCAGTCACTCTCAAACCGATCATAGTCCAGATTCAACCATCTGAGGACGCTGAGGTGAATATGTCTATACCACTTGAGTTCGAAGCAGCGCCACCTGCAAAGCCACCAGTGCCAATTAAAGTTGAGTTTGTATCTCCAGCAAATGCACCGGCACCATTCGAGGTCGCAGTCTTGCCACCCCGAACACACATTCCGTTTGAAGTAAGGATGACCGCACCAATTCCGGTGGCAATGTCAACCTTTCCACCCTTCTATTCAAACGCTATCCCTTGGGACTATACAGTCGAGGCGAAAACAAAAGGAAAGGCCAGGTCTGAGGAGGCTGTTGCAGCACAGGGTATGACGAGAACTGGTAGGGTCTACACCCCTGAGCATCTGGCCGAATCAAGCAAGCAGACCGTCAACCGGCCTCCCCTTATCGAAATAGTTCCCGATGACCTTCGGAGAAAGGTACAGGCTATGGAGTATTCAGTCATCGACCAGCTGAACAAGACACCGTCACAAATATCCATCTTCTCTTTTCTACAGAATTCTGAAACACACATAAATGCTTTGTTGAAAGTGTTGAGTGAAGCATATGTGCTAAACAACATCACTATCGGGGAAATGGCCAATATGGTAGGCCAGGTACTAGAAAGTCACAAAACCGCTTTTCATGAGGACGAGCTACCACCTGAAGGATTGGGGCACAACAAAGCACTGCACATCACCGTGCAATGCGAAGATCATTTCATCACAAGAATCTTGATCGATGGAGGTTCCAGTCTTAACATATGTCTGTTGATAACACTCAAGAAATTGGGTAAAGGGCTACATGAGATAAGGGATGAAGCGATCAATGTGAAAGCCTTCGACGGTTCTCATAGGTCCACCATGGGGAGATCAGTCTATGTCTGCAGATGGGACCGACTTGGTTCGAAGTGGATTTCCAGGTGATAGATGTGCCAGCCTCCTACAACCTATTGTTGGGACGGCCCTAGATTCATGTTACTGGGGCCGTAGCGTCAACGCTACATCAGGCGGTAAAATTCGAGTGGAACCACCAAGAGGTGCTTATTCATGGTGATGGTAGCAACCCCATTTATAGTCGTCAAACTATTCCGGTGATTGACGGAAAAAGGAAGATAGGCGGGGGAACTTACCACGACATTGAGCGGGTCAATGATATCGACGAGGACAAGTGGTGGGATAGCAAGATTGAGATCATCCTGAACTTTAGAGGATATGAGCCAGGCAAAGGTCTTGGTAAGAACCTCCAAGGGACCACGAAGCCCATAAAGCTCAAGAAACATGGTACTACTTTCGGTCTGGGATATGAGTACACTTGGCAGGAATTCAACGACTGGTCTCCACCTTGACGCGGTCCCTATTACCCGTTGGAGCAACTGATACCTCATCTTGAGCAGACTTTCAAGCAGGCCGACATTATTTATGGATCAGACGAAGAAGAAGCACTTGCAGCGATGAGGAGTTTGTTCCTAGAGGACGAGGATATGGATTGTTGTGTTGTTCTCGAGGGGAGAAGGGCCCTTCCATATAGACTATAATCAAGGGGACATATCTCAAGAACTGGTCTATCAAGATGACCAAAGCCCGACGATCCTTGGGGTAGCAAGGCTAAAACAAGCATTATTTACTGTTTTATTTACTAAATGATTTTTTTTTTCCTGCATTTTTCAATTTCTGCAATAAGATTTTCAATGTTCAAAACAGTTATTCAATTCATCAAAGCATCTGCTAAATTTCTCTTACGAATCCGATATTTATTGCTATTGTCTTCTCTCATTACTTTATTTATACAGCATTACTATTACTTGTCTTGATGAACCGATAACTGTGACATGCAATGAGACAACACAGCAAACGGACATTGATTCAGACAAAGACGACATACCTGACGAGATTGTCAAAGAAGTTAAGAACTTTGAGAACAGACCTAAGTCCAACCTGGACGAGACTGAAGTTATCAACCTGGGAGATTCAAAAAGCGTCAAGGAGACTCGCATCAGCATTCATTTGTCACCATCAGAAAATAAAGAATACACAGAGTTTCTAAAAGAGTATGAGGATATATTTGCATGGTCGTATGATGACATGACTGGTCTAAGTACGTCTATTATGGCTCATAAACTGCAACCAATCCAATGTGTCCACCGGTGAAACAAAAGCTCAGAAAGTTCAAACCCGACATGAGTTTGAAAATCAAAAAAGAAGTTACCAAGCAGATCAACGCCAAAGTTCTTCGGGTATTGGAGTACCCGACATGGTTAGGCAACATTGTACCTATGCCGAAGAAGGACGGGAAGGTCAGAGTCTGCGTCAACTACCGGGATCTCAACCGGGCCAGTCCGAAAGATGACTTCCCCTTGCCAAATATACACATTCTGATTGACAAATGTGCCAAGCATGAATTACAGTCCTTCGTGGATTTCTTCGCTGGTTATCACCAGATTTGGATGGATGAGGAAGATGCTGAGAAAACGGCGTTCATTACGCCATGGGGAGTGTACTTTTACAAGATGATGCCATTCGGCCTAAAGAATGCAGGGGCCACCTACATGAGGGCCACTATATTCCACGACATGATTCACAAGTAGATCGAGGTGTACGTGGATGATGTCATTATCAAATACAATCTGAAACTAAACCCCGCGAAGTGTGTGTTCGGGGTTCCTGCTGGGAAGTTGCTGGGGTTTATTGTAAGCCGCCGGGGAATAGAATTGGATCCGTCAAAAATCAAATCCATTCAAGAACTACCACCGCCAAGGAACAAGAAAGATGTGATGAGTTTCTTGGGGAGGTTTAGTTACATCAGCCGGTTTATAGCACAGTCTACAGTCATCTATGAACCAATCTTTAAGATGTTGAAGAAGGACGTTGCGACCAAGTGGACCGATGATTGTCAAAAGGCTTTCGCCAGAATCAAGGAATATTTGTCAACATCACCAGTCCTAGTACCGCCCGAGCCAGGTAGACCTCTATTACTCTATCTTGCCGTGTTAGATAGAGCATTTGGCTGCGTTCTAGGGCAGCACGATGAAACAAGAAGGAAGGAACACGTTATTTATTACCTCAGCAAGAAGTTCACTCCATATAAGGCCCGGTATTCTCTATTAGAGTGTACCTGTTGTGCTCTAACTTAGTTCTCCCAAAAGCTGAGGCATTACTTCTGTGCCTACACAATATATCTCATATCAAGGATGGATCCATTAAAGTACATCTTTCAGAAGCCCATGCCCATTGGCAAGCTAGCCAAGTGGAAAATCCTCCTGAGCGAATTCGACATTGTTTACGTGACTCAGAAGGAAGTTAAAGGACAAACTCTGGCAGACCATCTTGCTGAGAATCCCGTAGGCGGAGAATACGAACCCCTGAACATATATTTTCCTGATGAAGAGGTATCATTCATAGGAGAAGATATTGCAGAAACCTATGATGGTTGGAGGATGTTCTTTGATGGAGAAGCAAACTTCAAGGGAGTCGGTATTGGAGCAGTCCTAGTTCAGATACCGGTCAGCATTATCTGGTATCCGCCAAACTCAGGTTCCCTTGCACCAACAATATGGTCGAATATGAAGCCTGCATCTTAGGGCTCAATATGGCCATTGACATGAACGCCCAGGAGTTGTTAGTGATCGGTGATTCAGACTTATTGATACATCAGGTATAAGGAGAATTGGCAATAAATAATTCCAAGATACTGTCGTATCTGCACAACGTACAGGAATTAAGAAAGAGGTTCACAAAGATAGAGTTCCGGCACGTCCCCAGAATCCATAATGAGTTCGCCGACGCATTGGCTACTTTGTCCTCAATGATCCAGCATCCGGTCAAGAATTTCATTGACCCTATTCCTCTAAAGATCCATAATCAACGAGCTTACTGTGCCCATGTTGAAGAAGAAGCAGATGGAAATCCTTGGTTTCATGACATCAAGGAGTACTTGGCAAAAGGAGAATACCCCGAGCTTGCAAATTCCACTCAGAAACGCAGATTGTCCAACAATTTCTTTCATAGAGAAGGAATCTTGTATAGGAGGAATCCCGATTTGGGGTTATTAAGGTGCGTTGACGCAAAAAAAGCATCAAAATTGCTGGAAGAAATTCATGCTGGGACCTGCGGCCCACATATGAACGGTTTTGTTCTGGCAAAGAAGATACTCCGAACTGGTTACTTTTGGATGACTATGAAAATGGACTGCATCCAGTATGTTCGAAAATTCCACCGCTGCCAGATACATGGAGATATGATAAAGGTGCCTCTGAGTGAGCTCAATGCAACAAGCTCATCATTGTCGTTCGCCGCCTGGGGTATGGACGTTATTGGACCAATCAAGCCTGCCGCCTCCAATGGCCACAGGTTCATTCTGGTCGCCATTGACTACTTCACTAAATGGGCCGAAGCAGCCTCCTACAAAGCATTTACTAAGAAAGTCGTGGCCGACTTTGTCCGCGACCACATTGTTTGTCGATTCGGAGTTCCAGAGTCAATCATCACCGACAATGGTTCTAATATCAACAGTGACTTGATGAAAGCTATGTGTGAAACTTTCAAGATCAAACACTAGAATTTCACAACATACAGACCTCAGATGAATGGAGCCGTATAGGTCGCTAACAAAATCATCAAGAAGATACTAAGGAAGATGATAGAAAGGCACAAGCAGTGGCATGAAAAGTTATCATTCACCTTATTTGGATAGCGCACCACTGTCCGCACATCAACAGGGGCAACTCCCTATATGCTAGTTTATGGTACAGAGGCTGTTATTCCTGCCGAAGTGGAGATTCCATTTCTAATAATCATACAAGAAGCTGAGCTCAGCGATGCAGAGTGGGTAAGAAGTCGTTATGAGCAACTAGCTCTCATAGACGGAAAGAGAATAACTGCAGTATGTCATGGTCAACTATATCGGAACAGAATGGTCAGGGCCTTCAACAAGAAAGTCAAGACGAGATGATTCACACCAGGGCAACTGGTGTTAAAGAAAATCTTTCTGCATCAAGATGAAGCCAAGGGGAAGTTCTCTCCCAACCGGAAAGGTCCGTACATGGTTCATAGAGTGCTGACAGGAGGAGCACTCAGAGGCATCCACCCAGCAAACTGGGGCAGAATTTTGAGGAGGACCTTCAAAATTCCGCATCAGGAGAGGTTGCAATGTCTCGAACCATGTCACGTCGTCGATTCATCTAAAACTATTTTAGATTATATATTATACTTTTACAAAATCATGCGTATTTATTTTTCTGAAATAGCTTATTTAGCGAACGCTACCCCAATGATACATACAGTATCATCATGATCAAGAAAACGAGTCAAGCAGAGCCAACGGGAATACGAACTAACCTTCCCCTTTTACAAAACTCACAATCTTTCTTTGGATGCAGGCACAAAAATTGCAAAATCCCCAAAACATATTATCCGCTCAAAGGTCAGACATCGTTCCTCAAACCCGTCGCACATGCCAACATTTATTATCAGCAAAAATGATGCTTCATTATCACAATGCTCTACCGCAATTTAACACCAGCTAAGAATTTCTGTTGTCCTTCCTTTATCCTTGAATAAGGCTACCATTCTTCCTTCCAAGACTAAATGTTGTCTCCATCTGCATTCGCATCTTGCATAAGGCTACCTTTCTGCCTTCCGAGACTAAATGTTGTCTCCATCTGCATTCGCATCTTGCATAAGGCTACCTTTCTGCCTTCCGAGACTAAACGTTGTCTTCATCTGCATTCGCATCTTGCATAAGGTTGCCTTTCTGCCTTCCGAGACTAAAAGATGTCTCCATCTGCATTCGCATCTTGCATAAGGCTACCTTTCTGCCTTCCGAGACTAAATGTTGTCTCCATCTGCATTCGCATCTTGCATAAGGCTACCTTTCTGCCTTCCGAGACTAAATGTTGTCTCCATCTGCATTCTCATATTGCATAAGGCTACCTTTGTGCCTTCCGAGACTAAACATTGTCTCCATCTGCATTCGCATCTTGCATAAGGCTACCTTTCTGCCTTCCGAGACTAAACGATGTCGCCATCTGCATTCGCATCTTGCATAAGGCTACCATTCTGCCTTCCGAGGTTAAACGCTATCTTCATCCGCATTCGCATCTTGCACAAGGCTACCTTTCTGCCTTTCGAGGTTAAGCTCTACCTCCGTCTGAATTCGCATATTGCATAAGGCTACCATTTTACCTTCCGAGGTTAAACACTGCCTCCATCTGCGTTCGCACATTGCATAAGGCTACCATTCTGCCTTCCGAGGCTAAACGCTGCCTCCCATTTACTTCTCAAAAGCAACCAATGCCTCTAGCATTATTTACTGCGCTTTCCTTTTGGGCTAAGCTCTACCCCTTTAATTCACAAGACTAAGCTATGTCTTGTCAACATCATACTATTGCATCTTCATGGGATGAAATATCGCCAACTTATCCAAAGGCGTCATCGTTCGAAGGCACCATCTTCATGGCCCAAGAACACCATGTCATGGCCTGAGGATCTCTTTTATCAGTTTGCATATCATTATTCAAAGGCATCATGGTTATGAGGCACCATCTTCATGGCTCGAGAACATCATTTCATGGCCTGCGGATCCTGCATCAAGCAATCATAGCCCAGGACATCATGGTCTAAAGACGTCATCCTTAACCGTCCAAAGACAACATTCATAGTCCAACGGGAATTTGCATCATGTTTAAATTACGCACGATATGCTTGTATTACTCATTTGTAGGTAACCCGGCAAGCAACAGCCATCATGGCAGGCGCGGTCCCTCCCCAATTCTCCTAACTACCCCGTAAGCCGCTTGTTCACCCAACCTTGCACTTTCCATCCGTCCTTATAAAACTTCATCGGTATACTTTGCCGGTGGCTCCTAAACTACATACGGCCTGATTCCTATAAAACCAGGGATATGTAGGCTGCTCAAAAATCAGGGTGCGGCCTGAACCTTTCAAGATATTTCCACTCGGTCAAAATTGGCCATCATATCTTTACCCCACAACTCTTTCATCCTTCCCGGGTAAAGAGGGGCAGCTGTTGATTCCTAATTTTTCGTCAAAATTATTTTCAAACTTGCATATTATATTAAAATCAATTCTCATAATGAATGGTATCTTTCCCTAATTTTTCATATTTTTATCAATTTGATTTCCTATTTCTTTAGTATTTTATAATTATTCATAAAGTATATTATAAATATTTTCAAAATGCTTCCCAGCTCAATATATCATTTTTAGATCTTATTAATATTTAATTATTTCACAAATTAGCCAATTTGATATTATTTAGCTATAATTGCAGTAATTTTTGCAATTATAGCCTAATTGTATACTCTATACTATTTAATCCGATAATTAGCCATTTTTATATTTTTATGCTAGCTAATTACCTTAATTTTTTCATTTATGTAGCATTAAATTTATTTTATATAATTACTATCTATTTTATTAAATTACTTTATCTAATTTTAAAGGATATTTAATAATTGGCCACATTTTGTTTGAATTCTATCCTAAAATCAACCCAACCCACCAGATTATAATCACCCAATTCTTTTACCCAGCCCAAACCAATTCCTACCCGGCCCAACCCCCGGATCAATCTGAGGCGTTGATCAAATTAGATCAACAGCCCAGATTTCACTTACCATAATTAAACCAAACTACCCCCATGACCCCCTCTCATTTCTCACCGTCTCTCATCTCTCTACTCTCTCTCTCTATCTCTAGTCTCTTCTAGAGACTTCTGTCTCCTCCCTGCTCCGACGAGTCCCTTCATCTTCTCTGGCGACCTTCTCCACCGGAGACCATGGGCTCCTCACCCTCTGTCTTCTATGGTTTCCTTATTGTGGTAATGTCATCCCTAAGGCCCTCGAAAGGTGAGGACTCGTCTGCTCAGACCCATGGTGTTCCTGCTTACCCCAGGCCTCCAAGGCTTGATTTCGAGTGAGTTATGTAACCTTTGAGGCTGAGCCAGTGAAATTTGAGGTTCTTCTTATCTTCTCTGAGGTTTTCTTTGAAGTCGTAAGGTTTGAAACCTCCGATTCATTTAGATCTACAATAGATCTATGCATATTACGAGTTATTATGATGTTTCCTTTAAAGATCTTCTATTGTTTCTAAACGGTTCTTCACTTTTAACTAGGGTTCCGAAACCCTTTTTCAAAATCGTTTTCTTTGTCGATTTTTAACACTATCTCATGATTTTCCCTAACATTTTTCATTATTGAAACCTTTTCCTTGTGGTTTGGTCAGTATATATGCTTGATTGTCACAAATGGCTTGAATTTCTAGTGATATTACTCTGTTTTTCCTATTAGGGTTTATGACTCTTCGTCTCTTTTGTGTGTATCATGTCTACTCTGTTGATTCGTACTAGTATCTGTGTGAAACCCTAATTTTTTTAGACCTAAAACCCTGAAAACTACTGGTTTGCCTGTGTGTTCGCATATGTGCTTATGTTTCATTAATCTTTACCCTATGTTGTTTGTCTTTGGTTCTTCTTGCCACCCCGACTCACATGATTCCTAATTTCATACACTAGGGATTCTGTGTTATTGCTTAACAACCGTGTTGTTTCATGTTGATTCTCTTCAATTAATATTATGCTTTCTCGAGTCCTTGATTCTGTGTTATTTGTCACTCAATTTTTTCCTGACTTATAGCTTTACTTATAATATGGTCATTCCTGTTATACATAAGAATCTCTATTCACTAGTTGTTTGAATCTCTGTTTCACTATAATTCGAAAAGCCCTACTGATCTCTCATGAGATATTCTTCTGATTTCCAACCCCTAACTTGTTTTTCTTACCTTAATTTGTTACTATGATTGATATTGCTTCCTTAATTGATATTTTTTCGAACCTAATCTCAATTGCTTGCTTGATTTGGTCTGAAATTATTTTCTTACACGTCCTATGCATGGTAACTTTCCTTAATTATGCTTACCTACTAGCCGTTTGAGTTCAACCTTCAATTAAGGGATACTTAATTTCTTGTCATGAACACTGTTTTACCTTTTTTCTTATTTTTCACTCACCGTTTGAATAATTTCCTTAATTCTAGGGATACTTAGCAGTTAATTGATTCCCTAAGTCCCATAATTATTGGGCAGTCTGATTTCCTTGCCTTATTCTTTTTTACTTAGTTCCAACTATATATATACTATGTACATGCATTGATAGAAAGACAGACGAACACATATTCTGTTCTACTCTCTCTTGCTCACACACATACCTTCTATTTGCTCTCATTGATTGTCTGTTGTTACTAGTCGGCTGAAAGCCAAGACTAGTTGTGTTGTCTGCTTATTCTCTACTCTGTGTTTTCTCTCTTCCATACTGGTATTTCCTGATTTCGATTTAAAGTTCCAAAAACAATATGGTACTTTATTTACTTCAGTTCATCATGTTTCTAGTGTGTTTCTACATATGGTTTTGCTGTTCAACTTGCCACTAATATGTCTACTTTACATTCTCTATATGTATGATTCTAAATATGTCTCCCCCCCCCCTTTTTAGAATCAGCATGTTCATGAAAGGTTATCCATTTTTCTATAACATGTCTTACTGCAACCCTGTTCCTTGGTATGCTTAACTAGTTTAGTATGAACTTGTCTTCGACAAGAAAAACCTGTACTTTGAGTTACATGATTCTGTGTTGGTTCTTAAGTTCCTTAATCCCCCTTTAGCACATAGATGATTCTGCATTTAAATGTTCCTGCAACTATGTGTTTACCCATACACTTTATGTGTCCCCAAACCCCATTATCCTTCTTTGTGTTTGCTGAACCTGCCTTGGTTCTGTGTGTTGTGGCTGTGTATGAACCCATTTTTGGGTGATTTGTTTGGACTATTGCCTATTACTCTGCTCTCTTTTCAAAAGCTGTTTTTTTAATTAAAAAAACTCTCTTGTTTATAAAATGTTTTTGAACTAAGTCCTCTCTATTTCTATCAAAACCTTTTCAAACTCAACTCTTGTACTTCACTTCATTCCTAGACCCTTAGGTTCCACCCCCTCAGTGTGAGCACTGCTTTGGGAACCTCTTGAATTCCCTCTGAACTCTGACACACTGAGGCTGGTAATTCTACACTGCACATTGTTCCATTCTTGGTTACTTAGTCTGGGTGTGAGCATTGTCCGGGAGCCTTGAGGTCCTTAGGGAACTTTGACACACCCGGACTGTGAAAAGGCTTTAAAACACCTTATGACAATGAGGTTTGGAAGATTTGGGACTAAGGGAAGGTTCCCTATCGAAATAACTTCTTATTTTCTCTTTGTTTATGTAATTCATGATTCCTGGCCTGTAATAATTTGTAAACAAATATTTGGGGATGGATAGTGAAAAGGGGAGGGTAACTATATAGGTTATCTATATCAATGGGGTAGAAATCATGCCTTAGGTTTATATCTCCTATGTGTGCATTAGAATCCATGCTTAGGGCTTAATGCATTCCAAGCATGTCATAGATATCATGTTCTTAGGTTTACTGCTTCAGCATCTCATTTAGCCTTGATTATCACCTAGAAATCCTGTTTCTAGGCTAAGTAAAGATATTAACCCAACATTTCTCTTGCATTAGAAATCCTGCTCTTTAGGTCCTATATACACTGTTCCAGCATATTCATCCTCTTATCACTTAGAAATTCTTGTGTTAAAACATGTTAATAACTGTTATTTTTGCACTACGCTATGCACTGCCATGTACACTTAGATACCTTGTTTTAGGATAAGTACGCTAATAAATAGGCCATTTTTATCTTCTACACAATCCATGTTCAAACACTAAAGTATTTATGCATTTATAATATCCTGTTTAGGCTCTGCATGTACATCATTCTGCATTTTCTGTGCATTAGATATCATGCCTTTAGGATTGCAGTTATATCCACTTGGGCATCTCCAGCTTAGTTACTGATAAAAACAGACCTGCACGTCTTGGTAATATTTCTCTGAAATCTGAACATCTAGAACTGCATGTCAAATAGCTTCCTCTAAATAGTTCTAAAAACTTATACGCCCAGGCAAGCCTTAGGTGCTAAGTTTATTAAAACTGGAAATGTACTTCTTCACATTTTCTGCTTAACCATCAATGGGTTTAAAATCAGTAGGCAAGACTGCCTAGGATTCCCTCTTCGAATTATGCAACAAATCTGCTTCTCTATTGCATTCTAGACTCACTTAGATACCATGTATTAGGTTCTGAATTTAAATACTTCCCTTACATGTGTTTGAGTCGTGCTAATTATATGCATAACCCATGGAGGAAAATTTGAGCCTCTTATGTGCTCCTATATGCTTCACATCCATTGCAGTCCTAAATGTTTTGTTTGTCGCTTTAGACTCTTTACCTTTAAACCTGAGGGTCGTCCTAGTACCTCCCTTCTAGGATAGTAGTCCCAATCTCCTCCAAGACTGATAGGATGGGACGAGTAATAGCACGCAATAGAGTTCATGACTAACACGCGCTTTAATTACCTCCACGGGGCGGGAAATGATAGAATATGGATATGATGACCGATGCGCTAATACCATATGTAGCCGCTCTTCGAGGAGTGTCATACCGAGTATTGCATTGATGTGATCCATATTACTTCAAACCTAGGATACCTCTCCTTGAATGTTATATTGTAACTCTTTTCAAAAAAACAAAAACTTGAATAGTTTTGTATAACTGTTTTCCCAAACACTTGCTTGTTTAATATTTGAAATCCCCTCTTACTTGAGCCCTCTTACTTGAGCCCCCTTACTTGTTATTTGCTAATTGTACAAATTCATGAAACCATTTGGCCGGGAACCACACTTGTGGATCCTGAGGGGTGCCTAACACCTTCCCCTTAGGATAATTTCAAGCCCTTACCCAATATCTGGTTAGTAACGTAGTTGTAATTGAACCCTTTAGGTTCCCTAACGCATCATTAAAATCGTTAGGTGACGACTCTTCAAAATATGCAAACCCCTTTCCCAAAAGAAAGGAGTTGTCTCAACCAATGTCATAAAACCTTTCAACCAGCCCCGAAAGGAGCGCTTGGGGAAAAAGGGGGCGCGACACTTGGCACGATAGACGGCGAACAACTTCCAAATAATTGGAATGTATCATTCCTCAAACGATATTATTGTTGAGGTATGACCTTCTCTTTTTTTTTTCATTTACGTTTTACACTAACTTATTGTTGGTTTTCGATCGAAGGCATCGAAGTTCTCTCCAAACATGAAGTCCTTAGGTCTGAAAGCACGCGTTGCACTCTTTTTCCTTTCGACCGATTTTTATCCCAAATGGGTTTTTCCAATAAGGTTTTTAACGAGGCAACTATTGTTCGTGCTAACTTAGAGTATCCAAGGCTTTTTTACAAATAAACTCGAATACTGGGGGAATCGACCCTCGGATGTTGTTTTTTAAGGGGAATACTTCAAGTCAGCAGGGTCTCGATAGGAAAATTTTGTAAAGGACCAAACGGTCGAATGAACCGTGTCCATGTAGATTACTCGAACCTTAGTGGTAAAACATGTACGCATGTATGAACTATTGAAAGAAGAATTTTTCCTTACCATATAGTGCCTTAATGAAATTTTTACTTTACAAAATGATTTATTGTGTAAACTGACTCAAGGGTCGATCGCAACCAAACTTCGAACGATCAACTTCATACATGTGGTGATCGAGGGTGAATATCATCCCCTTGGATTTGCTCGTGAAGAATCAGAGCATGATGACTATGTGCCAAAAGGAAGGATGTATTTGGCCTAAGGTCACCTGGTATTGATGGCAAAAGTCAATGATGACAGGATCGAGAGGGCCTAACGTGAAAGTGTAAGTGTAAACACTTAGATACCCTTCCACGTGGGTAGTGATGCTCTCTTCAGGGAATGGGATCTTTACCACTTTGTCCCCCAGTTGCAATCTCTCTTGATCTGCTCGAGATACCCCACGCTTATCGAGAAAATGTATCTCGACACGTGCTCACACCGGCCAGGGACCGATGGAGATTTCTCGGTCTTGAAATCGGATTTAAGGACACACGGGCCGGGAACACACTCCTCAAGGAGCGGATCCACCGGTGTTTTGTCACCAGCCGGCCGTGAAGAAGAAGAAGAAGCTTTCTCTTTTTGTGGAATTGTTTTGGATGTTTTCACCATTTTTATGAGTTGAGAAAAGAATAAGATAATAAGATTTTGGTGTTTGGAGACTGGCGGTGAAACATGAAGATTAATGGAAGAGAAGAATTTGAGAGAGGTAAAAGCTTAGAAAATTGGATGAAGGTAAAGTTTGATTCAACGAGAAGAAGACCTATTTATGGATTTACGGCGACAGTTCAATAACACTAGTGTTCGACCGCCAACTGACGCTCATTAATGATTTGGGAAACTGTACCGACGGGATATTTCGGTCACTTCCATCACTTATGTCACGGGGATGACATCATAATTTATCGAGGCCGAAAAGAATCGAAGGCTCAGTTCGTTTCTTGTCACTACACTCCAAGAAACGAGGGGACTATCTGTATACGGTTGAAATCGGGGCCATCCGATTTCACTACCTAATCGAGACCGGGGTGTTGCATCGAAGGTTGGCCTCGACCAAATCACAAAGCTGAGGCATCGAGTTCGTGATCGAAGTTCCTTTCGAGATTGAGATTGGCAGCTATCGAAGTCAAGAGAGACAGACACCAAGTAATATCGGAGATGACTTAATAACGGAAGAGCGAGATATCCGTAATTGGTCGAGGATCATGGCGTAAATCTCGGAACGGATCAAATCAAAAAAGCGGTTAATTAGCTAATTATGTGATTTCCTACTGTAATTAGAGTTATACCATAAGTAGAATTCCTCTGCTATATAAAGTGAAGTTCTAATCATTTGTAACCCAGGATCATTGACAGAGAAAGAAGAAATACAACACTTTCTTTCCTACTTGCATTATTGTCCATCAGTTCGTTCCATTTTCTATTGTTCTTGCACTTATCAGTTCGAGGGTATCTCAACTCGAGGGCTGGAGCTTCATTTGAATTTTGGTTTGATTTATTTATAATTCAATTCTGTCATTTACTTTCATATTAATCAATCAACGTTGAGTGACATCACATATCCTTAAAACCACAATATAAGTTTAATTGTTATCCAAATTTTAGGGTAAACATATAGTTAGTTAACCAGAACAGAAAAATAATTTCGAGTGCCACAAAATTCATTATGTGTCCTTAAAAAATTTAATTCCTTTACTATTGTCTAAGGTATTTGAATTAATTTCTCCCAAGATATAAAAACTAGTCAGTAATAGCAACACTTCAAATACAAAACTTCGGCGAGTTCAAGTGTCGAAACAAATTGCATTTGATACTTACTTTGCATTTGATACTTACTTTTTGTTTGAAAAATATTGAAAAACACAAAATAAATAGGGAGAGTTAGCAGATTTTCGGTATTTTCAGTGTGTAAAATTTAAGATCAAGCTTATGAATTTATAGCCAGCAAACTAGAATTTCAACCGTTGTGAGGTGAACAAAGTGTCTATTCGGAAAAAATATTCAAAAGGACCGTTTGCGAAATAAGTTCGGGAACACCGATGATGGCGAATTTTAAATTAAAATATCGTGTGTGAAATAAGAAAAAGGAAAAATAAATAAAGGAAAAAAATCCACATCCAAGTTCAAGTAACTACGTGGTGAGAATTGTCTTCTTCTCAACTCTTTAAGAAGTAAAAACAATACTTCTCTGTATTAAAATAAAGATTTTTCTGTCTTTTTAGAATAAGGGACAAAGCTCCTTAATTTAAAAAATATTTTTTTAAATTTTCATTTGCTTCAATTTCTTTTCTCTCTATTATTCACTCACACCACAAGTAAAAATCCAACATGAGTCACCACTAGTGAATAGTGATTACACTATAGCAAATCAGTTTATTATAGATTTATAGTTAAAAATAAAAGTCGGGTAAGTGATACCCTATTATAATTACACGTATCATTTATTCACGGAATCAACGTAAACATGAGGTCTGAATAATTATATCTACCCTTCCTCTTTCGCGACACGCATCAAGAAAAGAAAAATCCGTTACTGAGGTCTCTTGAGGATAACAGGCAAATCTTATCTTGGTCCACATAGCACTACATCTAAATTTAACTCCACATACCTTGTTTTCAATGGAATGGGGATTATAAATTTGAGAAATTTGTCCATTATGATTACCCCAACAATTATATTCTTTCGGATATTCTATTACCTTTGATATCGCACTTAATAAAATAAATCTTAAGCTGAGGCCGCTTTTATTTTTCTCTGACAACAGATTTTTATCGTACTATATTATAAGAATGAATACTTTTAGGTGAAATTAGTTTACTAAAATATCCTTTAAAAACTGAATGATTAAATTACCCTCTACCTAAAATTAAAATTAACATCCATTAAATAATGTTTTGTAATTAATGTTGTGGTGGTAGATAATTCACAATATTCATGAAAGAAATAATAATTTTAATAATGGGTTGTCATACGTTCAACTGTCATTGTACACATTTAAGCTTAATTAATTTATTGTATTTTGTATGCTTTTCATGTTGGATTGAAGATAACTTTTTTCGAAAATTGTAGATGCATTCCGTGCAATGTCATTAAAAAAGCAAACTTAGTTAGATTGTGGAATGAGAAATATATTTTAAGCCTCTCTGGAGTACTTCATCTTATGCTTTTGCACGGATTCTAGCGAATTTATATATAATATATAATATATAATATATAATAATATATTAAAAGCACAAAGACGCTTAGCGAAATGTCGTTCGCCCTTTTTACCCTTTAAAAATATATTTCACATTGGGTAAAATTATAATTATAATTTAATTATTTTTCTAATATTTAAAACTTTAAATTAATTAATTTTTTTGCGTATTTGAACTATGTAAAAATTCCTAATATTTAGGAATGTGATATTGAGTTAGATTTTACTTAGATGACTTTTCTGTATTTAGTGTAAGTATTTTCCTTACATATAACTCTTCCATGTTTCCAAGTTTTTACACGTTAGGAATGGTAATGAATTGCAAATTTTTTGTCTTCGTGCATGTTTTCAAATTCTAATTCTTTGTCCATTTCTTTTTTGGACCATGTCAGGAGCAAACACTCTATTTTTTCATATGTAGACAAAGTGTTTAAGGTGACTTATACATTTTTTATACCTAACATAAACACGTTAATTAATTAATGATAGATAACACGTACATCATCTTATATATTAAATATCATTTTCATTAATTATTTTATTTAAAATTCAAAAATTAAGTAAAAGTTTTGTTATAATAGGAACTCTTAATATTTAGAATTCAAAATTAAATAATATTTTATTAAATTTTTACTTGAATTGCATAAAATAACTATAACTCAGTTTAATTCATGTTCAAAGAAGAAAAATAAAAAATTTAATTTCAAATTCCTATTTATCAAGATCTAAAGCAACTAAATGATGTATATGAACGAATAAAGTTACACCGGTTTTGACAATATTGTTTTGAATTAAGGAGTAATCAAAATATCAAGGTATATTTTCTTCTACTTCTAATGATAAATTCAAATAAAATTACTATATGTCAATTCAAACGAGAGAAATGAATTTGAATATAATGATAAACAAGTAAATAAAAACTAATAAAGTCTACAAAGAATAAGTAAAAACTATTTGTTACTGAAATTGATAATATCAGTCTATGCTCCTTCTATATTCAATGATATTTTAGGTTCTCAAATGTTGTGTCTTTTGCTTTGTATATATATATACAACTTTTAAATCTCTAGATATTACTGACATTAGTGCTAACAATATCTTAAAATTAATAATTATATTATTTAAACCAAAAATACAAAAGGGATATTGCATTTTTTAAAGAAAAAAACAACACTATTTTTGAAACCTTGATTTGAAGAAACACTTGAGGAAAAAGTATTTGTTGTATATTAAGATGAAGCAAGAAAAAATATATAATTATATTCTGACAAATAACATTTGTATTTGATTGTACAACAATTTAACGATTGTAAAATATCCTTTTTGGAAGTTGGTTTTTCAATTATTTTTTACTTTCACGCACCTAAAAGAGAGAGTATATATCCACGCTCTTTAACAAATTGACTGGTCAACTTCAGAAGGTAGCTAAGACTACAAATTGTTTAGGATTTTTTTTTTAACATACGCTCCATATTTTTTGCTAAGTAGCATAGTCCTTTTAGAATTCATTAATAATAAGTAACTTCAATACAATTTTAACCTCCTAATTCTATAAAAATCTATATACATGGTTATGTTCCTGGATAGAAAAAGAAAGCTCACTCCAAAAATAAAAAAGAGTTAATAAAAAATATAGTGATTGAATAATACCTTTTGCGATAGTGTAATATTTTGTTAGATTTAATTCTATAAATCAAACATTAATTTTTAATATAATATTTATGTAACTTTATAATTTTACATTTATTGAGATGAGGCACACGCGCAATACGCGTATCCTAAAATTAGTAATTTCTATATGCACAACTCGTCATCTTCGATTCTATTTGTAATTCATAAGAAATTCGTCCTCTCTTTCTTAAAATTTGTAAATTGTAGAAGTTGGCCACGTTGAAAAATAGAACCATTTTGGTCAGCAAGAAACAGATCTGTAAACTCTGGGAGGCAAAGGGTGAGTAAAAATGACTGCATAGTGGATTAGTAATTGCTTTAGTTTGCCGTTGAAATACCTGTCACATGGGATTGCCAAACGAGATCACAGTTCACATTTTAGTGTAAGGAGTCTGAATTCTAATAATACCATAGTCACTGTCACGGGCGGCTTGACATAATTGGGGGGCTAAGCATAAGTACAATTAAAGACCCAAATTTTATAATCGATTTTTTATAATTAATAATATAGCTAGCCGATTTAATCAGTCTTGAGACGTTGATCTTATACATTTTTATTTTGAAAAACTTCTTTTTATTGTGACAACTATTAACATTTGAAAATTAAGTCTTTTTATGTAATTAAGTATATCGATTAGAGTATTATCTTCTGTTATATGAATTCCCTTAACACTTTAAACTTAAAATATAAGTCTTTGTCGTCAATATTAGAGTGGTTATTATGCTTTAAGTGTCATCAAAGGTTAATACAATATTTTTTTCCCCTTCAAATTCTCATCATTTAACAATCTCAATTTTGAAAAATAATACTTATCGGTTTCAGTGGTCATAATGTTAAAAAGGTAAAATGAAGGTTACATCGAGTTTAAGAAAATTACAATCAAACTTCTCTATAACAATCAAGTTTGCTTCAAATATTTTGAATGTTATAACAAATTGATGTTACAAAAAACATATATTATAACTGAACATAAAATTTAATTCCGGAAAAACTTAGCTTTTATAATGAAGTGATGTTATATAAGAATATTGTTATAAATAGGTATGATTGTATAAAGATATGTTTACTTTATGAGAGGACTTTTTCATTCCTCAACAATCATATCAATTTCAGAACGATAATTTTTTACTGTAAAAAGACTTAAACATTTTTAAGAAAAAATTAACACATAACATATTCCTTCTAAAATTGGGACCCTTTGAAATTGGGAGCCTAAGGCATATGTCTTATTTGCCAAGCCTTTTGAGCTGGCTCTCGTCACTATAGTTAAGTGTTCCTCCTCACTATTAACTCCGTGGAAAAAGAAAAAAAAGATGTGAAATTTTAAGAGAGAACTTTCGTATGAGAATTAAAAAAAAAAGGAATAAATTTAAATAGTCGTCTATTGGATCGCTTAAATTAAAAATAAATGTCTGATACCGACTTAAAAAAATAGAAAATTCAGTTGACTATTTATGTGAAGATGACAAAAAAACGCTTACATTTGAAACCCAAAGGTTGTATTTCCTAAACAAAAATTTACAAAATATGACACTGTTTAGAGCAAGTTTTAAAATATAAAAAAATAAATATAATTATAGGAGTAAATAAAATTTTGATAAACAAAGAAAGAAAATAAATTTTTGATATACATCTGATATGTTATACACCAACAACAACGCAGCAACAACAACAACAACAACATAGAGAGGTTGCTTCCAATAGACTCTCGGCTCAGTAAAACATAAGCACCACATTAACAAAAATATAGACAAGAAGAGACAGTACTAAAAAGTCATATAAAAGCATAATAAAAATAACAAGATAGTAAGGTGATCAACAATGAAAGAAGACAACGGTTAGTCATAAAAACCTACTACCAACAGCAAGCAAGACTGTGTGCCAATACTATTGTTATGATCACTCTAGACTACCTCCTCTACTATTCTAATCCTCGACCTCCATACATTCCTATCAAGGGTCATTTCCTTGGTCAGCTAGCTGCGCCATGTCTTGCCTAATCATCTCTCCCCATCTCTTCTTTGGCCTACCTCTATCTCTCTGTGATATACAAATAATATACACCGCGATATACAAATAATATAATTATTTTTGTTGTGATATAGATTGATGAAAAGGCAACAATAAATGTAAATTACTATTTATATGATTTCATATTTTAGATATACAAAAAAAAAAAAAAAAATTTAATATATATGTTGATATATACAAGGAAGAAGAGAAAATCGTGATATATACATTATTAGTGTGATATACATTTTATTGGCTATTTGATGTCAATATCTATGAATCCCATACCAGTTCTCAACATTATTTGTCAACTTTTGACGATTTACCATCTTGGATCCAATATAGTAGTCGGCCCATGTTTCATTGTGCTAAACTTCACAAAGTTCAAAACTTCCACCACTAGAGGCTTGACAAATGACACCTACCATTCTGTTGGTGAAGAAATTGGATATGGGCGTAACCCATAAGATTTCAATTAGTCGATGTCTATTACTATTACACATTGAAGCAATGGGAATGTTAGCTTTCTTAATTGTTTAATTGTTTTGTAGCAGAGATAGATTTGGATCTTCTGTCATGTACTAGTTGCACTAGCATCTTAATTTAACCTCTAATTTAAGAACGATGTTTAACCGATTAGCTGAAGAATTATTATTAGCTGTTGAAGAATTGTTGTTGAGCGGATTGATTTTCCGGCAAAGTTCGTTCTTTCTTCTGGAGATTTATCGGTTTTTCGATTGAAAGTTCACCGTAAGACCAGACTTTTCGGCATCCATCGGAGCAGCAGCAACCAGCGGATTTGGAAGCGCGTCCGGACATCCCCGACTGTGATCCAGGTTCCATCTTTCTTGAATTGTTTTCGCTCATAACTATTTGCCGTTGCCTTGCTCGGCAATTTTGATTGGATTAATTGCTTTTTCTATCTTTTCTATTAGTGTTTTAAGCTTAAGGATTCATCTATTCATTTTAGTTCTGTGTTTGCATAGGGGTAGTTTAGACGTGGTATATCCATTGTTCTAGTGCCTGCTTGCGTTTCTGTTCTCGTAGTCACTCCTTTGAGCTGTGTTTAGCTCTCGGGTTCATAGCTTGTAGTCCTTCGTCCCGATTTTTGGTTCTTAGTGGTAGTGTTTACCTAATACATTTGGCTTATAGTGGCGGTAGTGAACAATGTGAGAGTAAGGTCATGTCCTCGGGCGGGGCTGGGCTGGGCTGGGCTGGGGTTCAAGGGTGGAAAGGGGGGGGGGTATGAAAGCTTCTAGGTTGAGAATTGGGTCTTGGGATATTGGGACGTTGACGGGGAAGTCTATAGAGTTAGCTAAGATTCTTCATAAGAGGAAAAAACTATGGTACTCAGGGAGCGCTGGGGGCAAGAATGGGGTAGGTATTTTAGTAGACAGTGACCTCAGGGAGCTTGTGGTTGAGGTTAGGAGGGTAAATGATAGGTTGATGAGTATTAAGTTGGTAGTTGGTGGATTTACTGTGAACGTGNAGAACTTTTTTTCAATACTCACAATCCTTATTAGTTAATAATCCTAGTGATTGGATTTCTATGCTTAGTCTGATAGGAAATAAGATATTCAAATAAATAATTTTATAGCGAATGAATACTCATCTATTGTATTTTCATGCAAATAGGGGGCAAGAAAACTCTATGGAAAGATGGTGGTTAAATTCGATGTTGTTTAAGAAGGAGTTCGAATGCAGGTGTGGGCTAAATAAATCAATGGGCAGTCTTGGTCCTATTGAAAATACCAATGAAGATCCAAATCGAAAAGTGCCCTCTGAAGAGAAAGGACTTTCTCTATATCTATATCTATGCAACTAGTTCTTTCACTTGCTTCCTGATGCGTGGCTAGGATTTATGATTTTTNGTGTAGGTGAATTGGAAACGGAAGCCGAGCTAAATGAGAGCATAAACGTCGGAAAATACGCTCAAGAGTCGAAAAGGAGCGACCCGGGACAAGCCTGGCGTTAGCCAGGCGTTTGGCTCTTGAGGCCAGGAGGTGTCTGGCGTTAGTCAGGCGTTACACTCCAAACGCCAGGTGGTACCAGGCGTTACACTCCAAATGCCGNGGGGGAGACGTTTTTGGAGAGCAAATACACACACAAGATCATTGAAGGAGCAAGGATTATCAGTTTTCTTCATCTTATTCTAGTATTTTCAATTCATGCAAGACTTATGCAATTGTTTGACTATAGCATGAGTGGCTAAACACCCATTGTTCTAGGGTTGTGTTTTAGCCATAGATATTGTTATTCGACTTTAATTTAACCTTGAATATAGTTTACTCAATATATGGTTGTTTCTTCAATTCTGTGTTTAATTGCTTAATTGTCTGGCCAGCAGTTAGGTTCTATATAATATCTATGTTATGCTTGGGAAAGCCGTATATAGATTAGAGAAGAATTGAAGAGAGTGCGATCTTAACCCTTCAGGGGAGCGGATTTGTGGCTAGGATAGGAGTATACCTAGTCACCGTGCTTAATTAAACATTGTAATCTTAGTGCGTTCTAATAGATTAATTCCATAGGAATATAGGCGTTAATCTATTGAGAATAGGCGAGTAGTGCTTCGGGAGAAGGCTATGAGAGCATTTATCGATTAATTAGCAACCATGAGTGAATTATATGAAAGGGAAAGTTAATTAGAATGCAATACGAGTGGTGAATAGACCACAACCCTGGAATATTTGTCTCTACTGAATACATCACAATAATTCTTGTCACTTGATAATTAGTTATTTCATAGAATTTTAGTATAAAATAGTATATCCTTGATTTTATATTGGCTTGGTTAAATAACGATTAGAGTGATTTAGCAAGTAGTTTACACAAGTCCTTGTGGGTACGATATCTGGACTTAAAATCCTGTATTACTTGTCGACCACGTACACTTGCGTGTGCATTGGGAAATCAACCAACAAGTTTTTGGCGCCGTTGCCGGGGACTTGAATATAGACTACTTTCTACTTACTTGCTTTAATTGTTATTTTATTGAGTCTAACGTCACGTGATTTTTGCTCCCATCTCAGGAACTTTGATTGAATGCGCAGGGTCAGAAGCCAAGACAGACTTGACGGCTTTGACCCCGAACCTGAGAGATCATTTCACAGGAGATTGCGAGAGGCAAGAGATACATCTAATATTCAGGACTTCTTCCGATTTCCTGTAAACATGGCAGAGGAGCAACACATGGCGGTTCAGGAGGTAGCAATGCCCAGTATTGCTAATGTTACCTCCAGCATAGTGAAGCCCAGAATCACTGGGCACTTTGAGCTTAAACAGAGCATGATCCAGCTACTTCATGCAAACGGGCAGTTTATGGGTCTTCCACACGAGGATCCACAACAGCACATTCTAAATTTCTTGGAAATCAGTGATACTTATATCACTAATGGGGTCACGCCAGATTATGTGAGGCTTACGCTTTTCCCATTCTCTCTATTGGGCGAAGCAAAGCGATGGCTGAAGGCAGAACCAGCTAATTCCATTACAACATGGAACGATTTGGCGAGGAAATTTCTGGCAAGGTTCTTTCCTTCAGGAAAAACTGCAAAGATCAGGAGTGAGATAGTTTCCTTTCGACAGAAAACGGGTGAATCTTTATATTCAGCATGGGAAAGGTTCAAGGGACTACTCAGAGACTGCCCTCATCACAATCAGTCAAACGAGGTGTTAGTTCACACTTTCATTGAAGGGCTCCATCCTCAAACAAAAATTGTGGTAGATGCAGCAGCCGGAGGTCAGGTGTTGGAGAAGAATTATGATGAAATATTTGCATTATTGAATAAATTCTCCAAAAGCAATCCAGACTGGCAAGGAGAGATGGGAAGGAATGTGGTTCAAAAATCACCAGGAGTCCTTGAACTAGATGTGGTCTCAGCACTGTCAGCCCAGATCTCTACATTGACTAACCAAGTCAATCAGATGAACCTGATAATTAACAAGCAGCAGGCCCAACCAGTGCAGCAGATTCAGGTATTTTGTGAAGTCTGTGGAGAGGGTCATTCGAGTGATTTATGCCCAGTTAATCCAGAGTCTGTCTGCTTTGTGGGTAATGCAAATAGGGGACAAACAAATCAATATGGGAACACTTATAACCCTAACTGGAGAAATCACCCAAACTTCTCTTGGGGTGGAAATCAAAGCACTCAGAATCATTACAGGCATCCAGCACCTCAACAGCAGTACAAACCACCTCAGGCTGAACCATCAGCAAGCCTTGAGGAAATTATGAAGAGAATGATGAATGACCAACTTGCTTTCAATCAGAAAATGATGACTGATCACCAAGACCAT
>ML379775.1:80672-114247 GCA_005239525.1 Nicotiana knightiana | reverse complement strand
ATTAATGTGCATAAAATGTAAGGTATATCACATGTTAAACTATGCAATTTAGTCTTGCATCAACTAACAAAAGGCCGTGATATTCGTGACCATCCGGACGTCACGGCGTGAATCTCAGCACATATCGACAGAAAATCGATGATTAGTTAAACAGATGATTTTTATCTTTTATGAAATTGTATTAAGGGTAGAACACCCTTACTATATAAATGGGGTCTAATTATTCATTAAGGGGGACGGTAACAAGTATATCAAGAAAATATACTCTTATTTTCTCTGTTATTCAAAGTCCTTATTTTTTTTCATCAATTCACATGTAACGTGAGCTCAGGATTGAAGGCAGGCATTTCGTTAAGCTGTTACTAAGTCCGGGATCACTCCTCTTGATTGGTTTGACAATTTATTACGTCCTTTATCTGTTTAATCTAACACAATTTATCGTTTGTATTGAATTAACCCACGTATCCTTAAAATCATTTACAAATTTATTTGTCATCCGTTTTTAATGTAAATAGATGGATAGAGAAAAATTATTAAATTAAGCAACTTATATTATGTGCGTGAATGAATATAGTCAATTATGATGTCTAATCTTAGCCAAAACACCGTCATGTTAATTAGTGTCCCTTGGGAGAAAATTGTCTTCCCACTAATAGAGCAGATTTTCTTTTTGGGAAAGATACAATCTTGATCTCACTTGTTCACAACCTTAAATTTTATTCTCGTAATAATTCAACCGATCACATTCATTAAAAAAGAATAAACGAATCACATATAGCCTTCATCATTTAATTAGAATGTACATTATGGTCCTTCGGTTGATAAATTTTCATGATTTAACAGATCTCCAACTCAAATAAGGAGTATAAGTGCACAAATAAATTTAATCTTAACAAAAGAGATGAGGGGTCACATCAACGCTCAAAGCACCAAAATAATTTAGATCTTTACTTAGTAGGAAATCACAAAATATCAAAATCATCACACAAAAAAAACAGAAGACACTTCCAGAAGGATACCCTTCAATAGATTATGAGCAGTAATTTCACAAGCAACTTTTTACTAAATAATTAATGGTGGAATGAATTTTCGTTGATGTAACTTGTCATTACCGAAAGCAACTCCCAAATCTTTATTTTTTCTTTTTTTCTTTCCAGCACTACAATATGGAATTGAGTTTGGTCAGAATTCCAACCAAAGAATAGGGCCACTAGGCCTTTTCCATACAAACCGTAGCGACAACAACTCCCTAATTATCAGTGATCTTATATATAACATCCAAAACTGTGTCTCTTTAACATTCAGTGAAACATTAAAACCTCCCACACTTCTTTTCAACTTGTGTATAATATTAATTATGGCTAGCCAAAGATTTGCTCGTCCAATTTTTGACAATCCGTTTCTCAAGATTCAAGAATTACCAGGTGACACAGTAAAACGTAACTCTGAATCCCTTGAGCAAGCCAATTCTGATCCCAGAGGCACATCTCTAGTCATTTCCAGGGACGTGACCCTTGACACCAACAAAAAAACTTGGCTTCGACTTTACGTCCCACGACGGGTAACAAAAGCTTCTGCTCCTAAGAAATTGCCTGTCATAGTCTACTATCACGGCGGAGGCTTTGTTTATTTCCATGCCAATACTTTTATCTTCGATGTATTTTGTCAAGCACTTTCTGAAAGAGTTGGTGCTATGGTTATTTCACTCGAATATCGTCTTGCCCCTGAACACCGCCTTCCTGCTGCTTACGAAGATGCCATGGATGGATTACATTGGATTAAGTCCACTAAGGATGAATGGGTCAGCAATTACGCTGATTTGAGTCGTGTCTATCTTTATGGAACCAGCGCTGGAGGCAATTTAGCATATCATGCAGGTATATTTGACTAACCTCTATCTCTATGTGAAAGCTAATAATGTCTTTTTCAAAATATTATTACACTATTTTGATCCAATAGTTCATTTCGAATTCTAGGTCAATTAACTCATTATCCTGTTTAAACTTGAGATAAAAGGACGATTACGTGCTGAAAAATGGACTGATTTTGTAACCTCTTTATGCAGGATTACGTGCGGCAGCTGCAGCTAAAGAACTAGAGCCCTTAAGAATCAAAGGGTTGATTTTGCATCATCCATATTTCAGTGGGAAAAACAGGACAGAATCAGAGGAGAAGCTAAAAGATGATCAGCTTTTGCCACTTCATGCAATTGACAAGATGTTCGATTTGTGTTTGCCAAAAGGGGTGGATCATGATCATGAATATTGCAATCCATGTGCAAATAGAGGGTCAAAACATTTAGATGATATGAAGGAATTAGGTTGGAAGGTTTTGGTAAGTGGTGTATGTGAAGATCCTCTGGTTGATGCTGCACGTAACTGTGTCAAGTTGTTGGAAGAAAAAGGTATAAAAGTCTACAAGTTCTTTAGAGATGGTTACCATGCTATGGAAGTGTTCGATCAATCAATGGCAGCAGCTTTATATGATGCCACCAGGGATTTCTTAAATGCTAGTAAAAATTAAAAAATGTAGCACTAGTACTTATTATTGTCTATGTCGTGTTTGTTTCATTTCATTCTCATGTAGGTAAAGTTTCGTTTTGTGCAAATAAGAGAGGAGCAGCGTACTGTTTTTCTATGAAGATAGTAGTTTCTCTGTTTTTTATTTTCTTTTTGGAGAGGGCAGGGGATAAGCAAAAACTTCCATAGCTCAACCCAAAAATCCATAAGTATGTGTTTTGGAGTACAATACATACAATTGAAGTTGAAACAAATTATACTACTCCTATTTGAGTTTGTGGAAATTGTGTTTGCATTGAACTTCACTTGACAAAAGGACTCTGAATTTTAAAATTTTGTGAGAGAGAATTGAAGATTGAAATGTTATACATGCACATTCAACAATATATATTAGTATGCATTATAATAATTTTACCTCAAGTTCAAATTAAAAATATTTCTGTTAAAACTCAAAGTTTCACGACTAAACTAGTCTTGGTAATAAGTATTTCATATTTGGTGGCTGGTTTCATGGCTCCTTCGTATGAAAATCCCTATTTTTTAGCAGCAATATTGGTAACAACTTTTTTCAATATGGGGAATGATTGTCCTAGCTAAATACACCTCTAACATTGGAAAGAGACGCAGGTTCAGAGGGTATAAGTACATTAGGTTAGAATTTTTCTTGGATTCTCTTTTGGAATTACTAACGAATAAGTTTGACTGGATGAAGAAAGAACGAAAATCAACATAAGTATATTCCTTCTCGTGATATACAGAGCTCTCAGTCAAATTCCAATAAGCTGCACCAAGTTATGATCAAGCTCATTAGTGTCACGGTCCAAAATCCGCTAGTCGTGATGGCACCTAATCCAACCCGCTAGGTAAGCCAACTAATAATTATCCGGTTTCAATAATGTTAATAAGTCAATTAGACAAAATAGATTATCTAAATCCATTACATTTCCCCAAGGACTTGGACTGGTAGTACAAATCATGAGCTACTACGAATAGATTTTACAAAGCAGCAATGAAATAAATACACCGTCTGTTTGAAAAGTACATAAACAGAATTTTATAATCTAAGGCTACCCCGAACAAAGGAGGCAGCTACAACAGGGACGACGGTACATCTTCAAGTCCCGCAATCATCGAGCACATGAAGAACAACAACCGACATCTGCACGCAATGTGCAGAAGTGTAGTATTAATACAACCGACCCCATGTACTGAGTAAGTAACAAACCTAACCTTAGGTTGAAAGCAGTGACGAGCTAACACTAGGTCGGGTACAATACCAGTATTCTACAACAGCTCGCAACAGCGTAATACAAGTATTAAAAAGAGTATCTCAGAAGTAACATGCTCAACTCGCTCACTGTTCCAGAAAATAAACATGTTTTTGATTGGTGACAAACCTACACCACTATAGAGTAGTGAGGATGGTCGATGCAGTTTTACCCAACAAGGTCCGGATCGATTTTCACAGGGAGTTAATTTGGTTTGGAGAGGTATCTAACTAATCTAGATATGTGTGTTGTTCCTAATTGCATTTCCAAACATTGTTGTGATTGATTCTATTTTAATTTTTCACTATTGTATGCTAAGAGTAAGCTAAGTACAATATTTTTGGTGAGATTTTTCAGGTGTTAAAAGGCACTAGGGTAGTGACATCCACCTAAGTGGAGATCTAACGGCTATCGAGAATCTAGGGCAAGCTTATTTTGATTGGGATTGTGATATAACCATCACACATAAGTGCTCACTCTATACCCCTCGGTAGTTTGAGTGACTTTGCCCAATTTGGTTTTCTCAAGTCCACCAAATGATATTGGCTCAAGTCGGGTATTACTGTCTCTAGGTTTAACCCTTTAATCGGGGCTATCAATCTTTTGAATTCATCCTAATTCCTTGTTAGCCTAATTTTTCTACACTTAGTCCCTTTTTCTCAAGAAGAGCCTAAGTCATAAAGGCACGAATCAGTGTTTGCAACCACCAATTCAACAATTCAAGCATGAATTAAGCTAAATATCACTAATCCATAAACAATTAAGCCCTAAAATTCAAGACCCATTAAATAACCATACTAGGGTTGGGTCATAACCTTAGCTATGGGGTCTAGCTACTCATAATATCAGTAGAAATCAAAGATAAAGAAGAAATATGATCCATAATATTAAAGTAGAAGATTAAAATCTAAAGTTTGAAGAGAAATCTACTACAAAATTGCCCAAAAGGGTAAAAAAATCGTCGTTCACGTGCTCTACTAAACAAAACTTAACCTAAAATTGTCAAAAAAGTCTATTTATACTAAGCTGAAATTGCCGGACAAAATACCTCAGCAGAGGATTCGCAGACGCGTAATTCTGACCGCGTTCGCGCTTGGGCTTTCGCAGCCACGTAATAGTGAGCGCGGTTCGCATTTCTTCATATCTGGGCTTGGTAGAGCTTGGCATTGCGGACCGCGTATTTTCAACCGTGTCCACGTGAGATACATTCACAACCACTTAATTTGGACGCGGACCGCATTCTTCATTTAAGCTCAAATTGCAAAGTCTATGAACCTCGACACACGCTCTCAACGGAATTTCAATCGCGGCCGCGCTAGTGATTTCGCGACCGCCTTTTTCCCTCGCGGTCAGCATTGAATTTTAGGCTCAAAACAGCTTCCTGATTCACTACTTCGCGGACCGCGTAACTGTGGCTGCCTTAGCATTGGTCCTTACGCGGCCGTGTATTTGTGTCACTCTCAGCGCTCTTATCTCAATCTTGGATTTGTGCAACATTGACTCCTTTATGAGTTGATTAAGGTTTCTTTGGCTCGTTTTGAACAAACCCTGTAAGCAAGCACATTAAATTAGTTTCCAGGAATATCTTCAAGCATTTTTGGCCCAAAATCAAAGTAAAAGAGAGCAATAATAGGCTAAAATCTCTACTTATAAGCATTTCAAATATCTTACTGAGAATTCAAATCTTTTGCCAAAATGCTGAAATACAGGTAAGTTTGAAAGCTAAAAATTTTCCTAAAATATTTTCAACAACAAGATATTTCATTTCCTTTACAAAAATAACAAGTATAAAATATCTCTCTGAGCCCACATGTCAATGTGTATAATAAGTCATGGATGACGTGATACTATATAACATGAGGAAAAATGCATCTCTATGCATGTATGTCATGCGTGCATGCAAATGCCTGTATGTCATGTGTGCATGCAATGCCTTGTATCTCAATCCACACACGTTTATAGTCAACTGCGCTCATTGGGGTGTTCATACTTCGGAGGGGCTCCTACAACCCAAGCGCTTAGCACGAACAACTCACGTGCTGCACAGACAACTCATGTGCCATAATATAAATATCTGGATCCACACGGACAACTCACGTGCTGCACGGACAACTCACATGCTAAAATATTAATACCTGGATCTGCACGGACAACTCACGTGCTACACGGACAACTCACGTGCTATAATATCAATACCTCACAACCAGGCCCTAGATCTTACTGAGTCATCAATCTCTCTAGTCTCACTCACGGGCTCATAGTGTCATGAAACTAGCCCGGCAACAACAATATGATGCATCAACAATTAACAACTGAGACTAAGATATTATATGAATGCATGAACATGACTGAGTACAATATACCAATGAAGTCTGTGAAATAACAGCAAGAAACAACCACTATGGGTCTCAACAATATCGGCATAAAGTCTAAACATGATATCTAGCATGATTGACAGCTCAATTACTTTATCACATGGTAAAAATAAATATTTCGACAAAATAGGGCCACTATACTAGGCCATGGGAACCATAAGGTTATATTTCACAGGGTGCACGCCCACACGCCCATCACCTAGCATGTGTGTCACCTCAATGCCAATCACATACCACCTAACTCGGGATTTCATACCCTCAGCACTAAGTTTAGAAGAGTTACTTACCATAAAAGCGTAGAAATCCTACACCGGGGTTCTCTCGCCCCTCGACTTGGCCTCCAAAAGCTCTGAATCTAATCACAACCAAAATGATACCATCAATAAGCTAATGGAATGAATTCCACAAGAAAAAATATCAAATTAGACCAAAATCCTAAAATCGGCTCAAGCCCGGCCCCCGGGACCACGTCTCGAAACCCGACAAAATTATAAAATGAGAAAGCTCATACACTCATGAGCCCAACCATACCAAATTTATCAAAATCCGACATCATTTTGTCCCTCAAATTCCCAAATCAAACTCTTCAATTTTCAAGCCCTAAATTCCCAAATTCCTAGTTCAAATTCCCAATTAGATGATGAATAAGGCCATAGATTCATGAAATTTATACCATTATAGTTTAGAATCACTTACCCCAATGTTGCTCCTTCAAATCCTTTGAAAATCGCCTCTCTCCCGAGCTCCTCAAATCCAAAAATCAAAAAATGGAGAACAAAACCTCGAATGGGGGTTTTCGGCCAATATGATCTGCACCTGCAACCATATCCGTGCTACAGCACCTGTGGTAAGAACCTCGCACCTGCGGTCTTCACTTAAATGCCAACTTCCTCAGCTTCTGCACCTGCGACCCAAGCTCCAACCTGCCCTTTCCGCATCTGCACTCAGTCTAACGCGTCTGCGACCCTCGCACATGCGGCTCCCCATCCGCAGGTGCAGAAAACACCAGCAGCTCCAAAACACCAGAAAACAACACTTCCAACTAAAAATTCAATCCGCTAAATCACCCGAAACACACCCAAGGCCCTCGGAACCTCAACCAATGATACAAACCAGTCCTATACCAATATATGAACTTAGTAGAACCTTCAGAGCACTCAAAACCACACCAAAACTCGAAATTAACCTCAGATTCAAGCCTAAGAACTTCTAAACTTCAAAAATTCGCCAACGACGCCGAAACCTACCAAACCATGTCCGAATAACCTCAAATTTTGTACACACATCAAAAATGACACTACGAACCTACTCCAACTTCTGGAATTCCATTTCGACCCCGATACCTAATTTTTCACTACCGACCAAAATCGCCAAATTTCCAACTTCCACCAATTCAAGCATAATTCTACCACGGACCTCCAAATCACAATCCAGACATGCTCCTCAGTCCAAAATCACCCAACAGAGCTAATGGAACCATCATAAATCTAATCCGAGATCAAATTATGGAAAAGTCAAACTTGATCAACTTTTTCCACTTAAAGCTCCCACGACGAACTCAATCTTCCAAACCAGTTCCGAATAACCTGAAACCCCAAAACCGTTGATTCTCATAAATCACAATACATCATAAGGATCTACTCATGACCTCAAACTACCGAGCGAAGTGAAAATGCTCAAAATGACCGGTCAGGTCGTTATATCCTTCCCCGCTTAAACATACATTCGTCCTCGAACGTGCTTAGGGTTGTTCCAAAATCCATCAAATCGCCGAATAACCTTACCACGCACATACCCGGGGGTGATCCCACATTACCCTATCTCGTATAGGTCTGATAACACATCATAACAAAAATTTCTTCATCCAACCTACCCCTAGCCTTAAAATCCCATTTTTCACTCATCCGGAATTTCTTATAAGATCTGAATCCTGCAACCTACACATTATATAAGTCTGAACAAACTATATCAAGCGATAACCATAATCCAAGACACAATCGAATGATATGCCTCATAACTCAATTACTCATAGCAAAATCTCTGATCACCGTAACTGCTCAGAACAACCCAATGCCGGTAATAATCCTCATATCTAACAAAATCTCACTCTAAATCCTTCGTACACTGCCGACCAATGAATGAACACGTGGAAACTCATATCCATTCATCAATTCAACAAGCCGTGGAGCTCCCTCTCCTTTAACAATAACTATATTCAAATTCCTAAGACGACTTCCGATATTATCCTTCCAAATATACTGCAATCAAATCCGATGACACCCATCCTGGATCCGACGACTTCATCTTATCGAATACCAACTAACCTTGTGACACGCAACACCAATACTACTCGGAGCCACAAAACGTGCAATCTATGTACCAATAAGCAACAACCCAAATGTATTCAATCACGAAAATGACTCAATCAAGAGAACTGCCCTGCAAACTCAATGGGTACCACCACCACAAAAAGCTAAGAACCCATCACACACACCGTAGAACCATCACCCGACTCTAACACAAAGGTTCATACCTCAACATAACTCCATTGCAATGCGCTCCCCCATCCAGATGTTGATCCATATCATATACCTCGAGCCACCCTGCTCAAAAGAAATAAGCACGTGAAATTAGACATCCAGTACCCAAAGTGCTTTACCATAACCACGGAGAATCAGACGATACAATGCCACACAAAACCTGAAAGAATAATAACTAATACGCCCTTAATCATGCAATATCTAATTACTCATCTCGCTCAAATTCCATCATAAGCCACAATAGCACCGCACCAAGTGTGCCTAAAACCAATGAATCACAACTCCTCTTTGCATAGAATAATAACTCATGAAAATTTTCAAAACACGAATAATCTTAGCAACAACAGAATGGCACATCCCTCAAAAGTAGCATTATGGAGCCAACCAATCCGACTCGGTGAAGTATACACATCCTAATTGGGCCTACCAATTAACCTCAATTTAACTCCGAGCAGCCACACAGATAAATAAGCCTCTGAAAGCCCACAATGACTGAATCACAACACATCTTATCATCTGGCTAGCTTCTGCCGTGACTTCACAGTCCCCAACCACAAAACAATCCGCTCCTGAGGACTCCCAGTCTCCAAATCCATAGGACACACGAATCACCATATCTGATTCTAAGTCCACTGCCAGAATGTCTAACACGTCTCTCACACATGATCATCCCGTGAGTAAATACTTCTAAAATTCTTCCTTGTCACATAGAAAAATACACATGTGTATAATAAGTCATGGATGACGTGATACGATATAATATGAGGAAAAATGCATCTCTATGTCTATATGTCATGCGTGCATGCAAATGCATGTATGTCATGTGTGCATGCAATATCCTGTATCTTGATCCACAAAAGTTTATGACTCTGCGCTCACTGGGAGTGTTCAGACTCTGGAGGGGCTCCTATAGCCCAAGCGCTAAGCACAGACAACTCACGTGCCATAATATCAATATCTGGATCCGCACGGACAACTCACGTGCTGCATGGACAACTTACGTGCTATAATATCAATACCTGGATCCGCACAGACAACTCACGTGTTGCACGGACAACTCACGTGCTATAATATCAATACCTCACAACCAGGCCCTAGGCCTTACTCAGTCATCAGTCTCTCCAGTCTCACTCACAGGCTCACAGTGTCATGAAACTAGCCCGACAACAAGAATATGATGCATCAACAATTAACAACTGAGACTGAGATATGATATGAATGATGAACATGACTCAGTACAATATATCAATGAAGTATGTGAAATAACAGAAAGAAACGACCACTATGGGTCTCAATAGTATCGACATAAAGTCTAAACATGATATCTAGTTTAGAAGAGTTACTTACCTTAACAACATAGAAATCCTACACTGGGGTGCTCTCGCCCCTCTATTCACAACCAGAACGATACCATCAATAAATGCTAACGAAATGAATTTCACAAGAAAAACTGTCAAATTAGACCAAAATGAAATCGGCTCAAGCCCGGCCCACGGGCCCACGTCTCGAAACTCGACAAAATTACAAAACTAGAAAGCTCATACACACATGAGTCCAACCATACCAAATTTATCAAAATACGATCTCATTTGATCCCTCAAATTCCCAAATCAATCTCCCCAATTTTCAACCCCTAAATTCCCAAATTTCTAGTTCAAATTCCCAAGTAGATGATGAATAAGGCCATAGATTCCTGAAATTTATACCATTATAAGTTAGAATCACTTACCCCCAACATTGCTCCTTGAAGTCCTTCAAAAATCTCCTCTCTCTCGAGATCCTCTAATCCAAAAAATTGCAAAATGGAGAACAAAACCTCGAATTGGGGTTTTCTGTCCAAAAGATCTGCACCTGCGGCCATATCCGTGCACCCGCGCTACCGCACCTACGGTAAGAACCTCGCACCTGCAGTCTTCACTTAAACTCTAGCTTCCTCAGCTTCCTTAGCATCCGCATCTGCGACCCATGCATCACACCTATGGGCTCGCAGATGCGGCCATCACCTGTGCACCTGCGCACCTGCGTTGAAGCTCCAACTTGCCCTTTATGCATATGTGCTCAGTCTACCGCGCCTGCGACCCTCGCACCCGCGGCTCCCCATCCGCAGGTGCGGAAAACACCAGCAACTCCAAAACACTAGAAAACAACACTTCCAACTCTAAATTCAATCCGCTAAATCATCTGAAATACACCTGAGGCCCTCGGGTCCTCAACCAATGATACCAACAAGTCCTATACCAATATACGAACTTAGTCAAACCCTCATAACACTCAAAACCACACCAAATTAACCTCGGGTTCAAGCATAAGAACTTCTAAACTTCCAAAATTTTCCAACGATGCCGAAACCTTCCAAACCACGTCCGAATAACCTCAAATTTTGCACAGACGTCACAAATGACACTAAGAGCCTACTCCAACTTCTGGAATTCCATTCTGACCCTGATACCTAATTTTCCACTGCCGACCAAAATCGCCAAATTTCCAACTTCCGCCAATTCAAGCATAATTCTATCACGGACCTCCAAATCACAATCCGGACGCGCTCCTAAGTCCAAAATCACCCAACGGAGCTAATGGAACCATCAGAAATCCAATCTGAGATCAAATTATCAAAAAATCAGACTTGGTCAACTCTTTCCACTTTAAGCTCCCACGACGAACTCAATCTTCCAAACCGATTCTGATTAACTTGAAACCCCAAATCCGACGATTCACATAAATCACAATACATCATAAGGAGCTACTCATGCCCTCAAACTAGCGAGCGAAGTGAAAATTTCCAAAACGACTAGTCAGGTCGTTACAATTAGTCATTACATTGTTGTCTTAGCACCAACAAACACATTCACAATGACAAGGAAGTACAGTGTTCAAAGACCAAACTTTATCCTACAGCTGTTTGATTTTGGTGACGAAGAAAAATATCATTCTTCGTACCTTTAGTTTATCAAGTAAAAAAGAAATAGAATTTTTATATGTTCCTTTTCTTTTCCTTACTTCAGACAATCGACTACCTCAAAATTATAGACTAACTAATTTGCCGAGCTATCCGATGTGCTAAATAACTTAAGAAAAAATTATATGCTTAATCATATAGTCAACCCAGGGTCACGGGCTATCTAAAAATTAATTTGTATTCTTCAAGTGAATTGACTAATTAATTAATCTGATTTATTGGTTGAAAGGGTTTATATTGATCATAAGAATCGATCGATCTCTTACTCGCCTATTCAAGCTAACCTAACACCTATATGTTTATAGAGTTAGTATCAACAAGAATGTCTTTATAATTTTTGTAGAATAACCAAGCAAGGTTCAAGAACTTGCTATACTCAATCCTATGTGCATTCTAGATTCTCACATTCGAGTTCAATTCTAGATTCGTTTATAATATTCAATTGGTGATCAAGAAATCAAATAACTAATCACAAGATAGAAGAAATAAACCAATGTAATAAATCAACAAATCAATATCAATATTCGAATAACAATATTCATGGAAGAACTACAAACCCTAGAACGTGAAGTTTATCTCTACATAACCATGGTAACCAAACAACAAAGCATCCAAAGAAGTATGGAAATTACTAAGTTTGGTGGAAGAAAAGATGAAACCCGGCCACCACGGCAACTCTGTGCTCTCCCTTGGTCAAAAGTTTTATGCAATTTATGTTTAATGACTATTTATATGCTAGCATATTGTTAGACTCATGGTTCTAGCAAGATACATAGTGCACCAATTGCAATAGACATAAAAATATATCATGTACGCTATGATTGCTCTAATCCACATAAGGATTTGCTGAAGCTTTATTTAATAAATTTCTTGGGAACCTTAATATGCTTTAGAAAAGTTTAAATCCTCAATGATTTTTATATACGCATATCAAAATTTCCAGGTATTGCCAGACTAAAATCTAAAAGAAACTGCATCCAGCACAAGAGAATATTTTTCCATATAATCAACGCCAAGACTACATTTATAGATCTTCTTGTAGCACAAGTCGACTTTATGTCTATCGATTTGATTTTGTATTTAACTTTTCGCACAAGAACACATTTGTACCTCCACTAGCATTATACTTTCAGGTGTTGGGACTATTCGTCCAACTTCACATTTTTTAGATGAAGTCAATTTTCATTGCGTATTTTTTATTTGGTCAGTTATTTATCTGTCCAAATTTCATGACAAATTTGAGCTCAAGATCCTCGTCAATATTAATAGTATTGAGTGCTACATTATTTAAAAACATCGTCGACGATCATTTTACATCGGTTCCATCATCACTCAATAAACACATAACTTATCGAGATCTCATTATTTTCAGGTACCTGTGCCTCTCCCATGAGGTCTTATAAAGTGTTGTGTTGTGGTGCTCTTATAAAGCACTTGCCTCCTTATTGTGACCATCTTGAACATTTGCTCCTCTCCTTCTTCATGATTTTTTTAATCTTTGGAACCAATTGGTCTATTACACTTCATGTGTGTCATAGAATCTATCCATCATGAACTTTATTGAATTTGGAGCATTAGCAGCTGAAATATGAAATTTAGCTTTGGGTCAGCAAATGCGTCTGGCAATATTTTACAAATGAATTACCACTTGAACTTCAAGTTCACATTTTCTTGTACGAGGATCTAGGTGTACTCATTATAATTCATTCCATGTATTCCTTTTTCAGCTTCTCATATTCTCCCCCTAATGTTGGGATCAGCAACACATATCCCAACCTTCTTTGGGAACCCATCTTTGTGCATTGTGGTGGAATAATTAAATCATATAGCACATCTATATTTCTAGATAAAAATTATTTGGTTCCTGACCCTGAATCAATTGTGATAGGGAGAATTTATCATACCTTGGCTAGATGCGTACAAGTGCTGCTGTATATTTTTGATAATACATCTCATACCAAATTTCTATTTGGTAGTTTTGTTCTCATAACTAATGGTTTAGCTATAATTGGAGCCATACAATTTCTGCTAAATCAACTTGGATTTAAACCAACATTATCAAGATAATTATCATAATTTATATTCTAGAACTATGCTCTAATAATTTGAGCAATCAACCTTGAAAAATCTAAACTGCAAGTTGATTATAAACGTACATGTGACCATACAATAAATGCATCTATTAAAATCACGTAATAATAAATGGTCCACATGGCATGTGACTGGGCCCATATATATCACATTTTATTTGTTCCTAAATTAAGGGATCCATCCCAACCTTAATTGGGATATCATGAGAATAAACAGCACAAGAGAATTCTTGAAGAATCTTTTATTTCTTCAATATATGCCAATATGACTTCTCAATTAATTTTCGCTTCATAATTGAACCGGGATGACCAATCGATCATGCTAACTGATATTTATTTCAGTAAACATCTAATTTACTATGAAATGTCATTCTATCATCATGCTTATACTTGTGTAGTACAAATAGAAGAAAAATCGGGCAACCTTTTATATTACCCGGTGTGATTATAATGATATGAAGATATTCAATCTTCCTTTCATTTATAATCTCATATGCCAACCACTTTGGCCAATATATTTGAAACTCAAAAAGTTTCTTTAAAGACTTACTACAATATCAATGTCATGCACAATTGTATTCATCCGGTAATAACAAATTAATTCTTTCGGAGCTTTTAATTGATTTATGTACTACATGATCTTTTGTCACACCATTCATATAGTGAATGTCTCCTTCACGAGGAAAATTATATCATAATAATTCTCATGGTCAAAATCATCATAAGAAAAATCATTTCTTGCTTTAGTTTTGCCTTTAATAACCTTTTTATAAGGCACGACAAAATATTTTTGGCGTACCACATGTATGCGACCAACGATATATTCATGTAACCACACAGTAATATTCATTATCTTTCTTTCTCTCAAACTCCCAGTAGAGGTAAGTTGTAGTATTTATTCAACCATGCATAAGCACATCCTTTTGCATAATTTATATCACATATATAATTTCACATTAACTTTCAGGAATGAGTCTGCATTTACAATGTTTATCACAAGTCGTATTCTTTAAAGAAATGGATTATAATCGTATGAACGTGCCTCATATTTACAGACCATATTGCTACACATTTCCTTCACCTTTGAAGGATTATTTTGAGAACCTTTATTGTTCTCCTTTTTACAATTACCATAATGATGACTATTATTATTTTGATCTTTGACACGCCCACGTTCACTGGTCAATATTTACCTTCATTTAGACTTACTATGCACCGCTATCACATTCACTTCAAGAATTGAGTAAATCAAGTGGAACAAGGTTTCATGAAAAATATATTATTTTTCTTTAGTCATGATTATATCATCAATATGATGCATTGGGACTCAAATCCAATGTCTTACACATATAAAGGCATGTAAGGCTGTAATGCATTGGAACTCAAACCCAACTTTTATCATTATAGTGCATCAGAACTCGAATCCGATGTCTTACCCTCATAGTGCGATGGAACTTGAACCCACCGTCTTACCCTCAACCAATAACATAATAGGCCGAAGTGAAACTGAGACTCATCTTTAGTACTCTAAATCTGATACCCACAGGGCCACGTATAATAGTTATGCATAAAAGCATTCTGCTATAACAATTTTATAAATATTAGCACTTCATCAATTATGACTATAAACTTATTGCATGTAGTTTTGACCTCTTTAAGATTGAAATGAGAAAATTAATTCTTACAGATTGAAAAAATTTAGACCACAGTATATTATGTTAAAAATGACATAAATATGTAAGTTATACAGTTCCTGAGTGCTTCCAAAGTGTGAGAAAAACTTTATCGTTACTAATAACTCAAACTTTGTTACTATTATCAATGTCACAAATAAAAAAAATTCAGCACAAAAAATTATCCTCAGAATAGTCACTTTTTATATTATCCAGTAAGCTCAAAGTTATCAGGACATGCCACTCACTAGTAAAAGTGCACTAGGGGCTATTGAGTGGTGGGCCAGATATTTATTAATATTATAAGAGAAATTTTAAGAAACCACTATGTTTTAGTGATTATTAGTTTGTCATAACTATCATTTACTAAATTACTTCCTATAGTTATGTTTTAACTTTATATGGAGTGTATTCGATGTATTTAAGTTAATGTATTCATGAATCAATAGGAGAAGTCGGCGAAAAAAGGGAATTAAAGCGAACGTATAGACTATATTCATATGTATTCGCGAGCTGTATTCGTGAATACAGTTACAAAATTTGCGAAAAAAAAGGGATTCGGCTGTTTAAAAACGGTAAGTGAATCAATTAACGGGATAGACTCCTAATATAACTCAACAAACTCAATTATAACACACAAAATTTGTATTTTCAGTTATAGAAAAGATTCTAAACCGAAAAACACCCTTAAAACAGAGCAATATTCAGAGATTCAATCCATCCTTTCTTTTCTTAGTGGTATCTTTACTCAAATATTTTTTAGTGGTATCTTTAAAAATAGATTTATATATTGAAATTATATAATTATATTGAATACAGTTAAAATACATAAAAATACATTGAATACATGAAGTATAGTAGGTCATCTATAGTACAAAAATATATGAATACATACTACTGATACATTTGAATACATATATACATCTGAATACATAAATTATATTAATTAAAAAAATATATGAATACATTCTACAATACATTAAATACATACTGCTGAATATATAATGCTGGACAAAACAGTGAAATAAAGTGAATCTTTGAAATTATATAATTACATTGAATACATACAGTGAAATATTGAAAAAGTAGAAAAAACTAAAGACAGTGAATACAATGAAATACATGGAATACATCGAGATACATTGAAATACAATGAAAAAAAAGGTAACAGACTCTTCAAGTTCCTCAGCCCCAAACTCCGTCCCTAATCAACCAATATCCAGGCCGCCGCCATGTGGGGCGTCGCTGCCGGTACTGGCGCCCTCTGAGTCGTCTAGGTAGTGAATCTCTCATTTTTGCTTTGAAAAATTTGAGATCTACACTTGTATTTCTCCAGATCTTTATTTCTCCTTTATCTTTTTTTTTTCCAGATCTTTGTTTATACTTACCACAAGACTTTGGATCAAAAAAGTTGAATGCATCACAACAAGGAAGGGGGGAAGTGGTTGCCGCCTGGATCTGTCGTTAGTGGAACACAGCCCCTGCTCGGGTTTCTAAAAGCAGGGGAGAAAAAAATCGGGGGGAAAAGAGAAGAAAGAGGAAACAGAAAGGAGGAGAGAGGGAAGAGAGAGGGAGAGAGAAGTTTACTTCCTATATGGTAATTTTGTGAGAAAAAAAAAGGAGAAAGAATGAGCGTATTTAATGGCTTAAAGGTAGGAAGTGGCCATAAACAAATATTTTGATATAAAAATTAAAAGATAGCTATAGGAGATAATTCTTTAAAAGAATATTTATTTACAATAAAATAAGATACGAACATTTGCTATAGGAGGTAAAATTTCCAAATTATAATTATCGATTTTCTTTCCTTTTTAATCAAAATATTAGATGCAATGGAGGAACAATTACTAGCATAACATAATCTAAACTCCAATAATACATGTAACTGACACAAACTCAAACTCAGAAAGATTCAATTACCTATTCGTTTTTCTAAAATTTAATAATTTAGACAAGGTAAAGAAATTAAATTATCGACTCAAAAGATTAAAAAAAAAAAATAACATAAATAATTGAGGAGTAAACCTGGAGCATAACAGACTCTCTTTCAAGTCCAACCTCACACTTACCTGTTTTTGTACTTACTACTTATAGTAGTTATTTTTTTCGGATTCTCGTAATGAATTTAATCAGAACATGGGTGGAAGAAGAATCAAACTCAAAGCTTAATTGTGGTTAGAGACTCGTGCTGATAATGTGTTAGAAAATTAAGATTAAAGTGACAATATGCAACAAGAAAATAGACAAGAATGTAGGGAGAAAGAGATGAGAGATTTTTATTTCTTTCATGTTCTCAAGTATGTACAATGTGATGTCCAAACCCTCTATTTATAGGATGCTATTAAGGTAATACAAAAAGATGTCATGAACATGGTATTAACTATTGAGATCATGGGGAAGATTATGAAGGTATTGGAGTTACAACTATAATAGTATCAGTAGTGGGAGATCAATAGAAAAGAACAGTAGATGTTACTTCCTTATGAGTTATGCACCTCCACCATAATCAAATATTTCATGACATTAATATAATAATCTATAGTTCGAGATTTTAGAATGTAAAAAATTGCTTTACTGCTTTTCTTTAGAATGGAATGTGAAAGTAAGTTTTTTACTAATTTTAAAAGTACAGTTGATTCAATGACAAGCTGTAGTTGAATTCTTCAAATATAACCATTGATTCTCCTCTATTTGAATGCGTTTTATTAAAATAATTTTATTACTATAATTTTCTTATTGGTTCACTACTTAAAAATGTTGGCACTGCTTATAAAAAGTCTTACATACACTGTGAGTGCAAAATTTAATTGAATGTCGTGAAAATATAAAAGTAAATTTGTTTTTCCTTTTCTTTTCCGAAAAAGAAAAAAGAAAAGAAAGTGGTATTAGGACGAATTAAATATGACAATCCATATGACTAAGGGCTGACTTACTGATCACGCTCAATTATGTCTTGTAGAAGATTAAGCGGGCGTTGCAAATATAATCCTGGGGTATTATGCCAAGAGTCGATCCCACAGGGAATTGACGTATCAAGCACGCTGTTTAAATTAGTACTCAGCTGTCACCTGAGGTTGTTTAAGTTACTAATACTAAAGATTAAAAGCAAAGACTAACTATACTAAGGTATAAACAATTATAATAAAATCTAAGGTTATGGTTTCCCCCGCTGGTGAACTTACTTCTCGGATACTTCGTATAGCTTGATTAATCGTCTCTATCAATCATGAACACTCTATCTACCATAAATCTCTCTCAAGTAATTATGATAATTTACTAGACGCACTCTCTCAAGTTACGCTAGCTAGATTGCATTACAGTTCACTTAGATTGCACCCGAAGTATCGTTATCTCTAATCCAACCTCTAAACCCTCGGTTATGACTTTCGTCTATACTCTGGGAGTGGTGTTGTTCAAACAATTACCTAAATATGCACTCTCTCTCAAGTAGATACATAATAAATAGGCACAGCTAATTGAGGGCCCTTCAATCAACTACAACAAGAACGTAGTTGAACAAATAGAGTTTAATCAACCAATCAAAGCTATATTAATATCACAATAAGTTTATTCCCCAACGGGTTCCACACGAAATTAGCTAAACAAATTCATAAGAATAAAATCTAAAACAACTAGCATAATTAAACTACAAAGTAAGGAAGAAAATATGTACAAATTGATGTTTTGCCTTCGATTCACTCTAAACTCGAATCTCTGTGTATCCCTGTGAATCTCCCTCGGTAGTTGTGTTTTAGGAGTCTATTTATAGGTTTAGGGTGAACCCTAACCGTGTAGGAGACTTCTATTTCAATTAGAAAACACTTAAACCCGTCAAAACTCGATTTCTGGCCGAACTGGGGACCTTGCGTTTGGACCCAAACGCCTGGCTAACGCCAGGTCAGGGCTGGTGTTTCAGCCCAAACGCCTGGCTAACGCCAGGGTGGGGCTGGCGTTTTAGCCCAAACGCCTGGCTAACGCCAGGCAGGGTCAGTGTGTTTGGCTCTGTCGCCCGGCTATCGCCCGGGTGTCTCTTTTCGCGTATTTTTCGACGTATTTGCATCTTTTTAGCTCCGTTTTCATCTCCACTTCACCTACACATGAAATAACTCCATTAAGCACATAACAAGTATAATTTTATCATTAATACGCATAAAATGTAAGATATATCACATGTTAAACTATGCAATTTAGTCTCGCATCACTTACCTTGGTTATTTGGAGGTTCAAATTTTGTATGAGATCTCTTATGTTGAAATTTCGGTATCACCATCTTATTGACTTTCTTTAAATTCATTTAAAAGTGATTGAATATCCCGATTCCCGAGTGCATAGCTATGAAAAGAAGTGAAATTGATAGTTCAAGGAAAAGGACGAGTCAAATCCATGTCACAATCCCAAATTATGTCGTGTTATATTAGAGAATACAAAAGAAGTTATATGTTTGAGCTAAGTTAGACAAGCACACCAACATACACAAAAAGCCATGGGAAACACACAAGGTGCCACGTGAAAGGGGGCCTTTGGATACACCCTAATCTTTGACACGAACTATATATCTTAAATATTGTCCTTACCTGAGGTCTGTTTGATTGTCCATGTTCTGTAATCTGATCTGCATTGAGTCTGAATTCTTAACACCGTAAAGTTTTACCTATTACCTTTATTCCTGCTTAGTGCAACAGATCCCTCAACATCATAGGCAAATCTATGATTCTAAGACGATGAGTGCACTATTATAAAAAGGTAAATTTTTATATTTAATGAGTTCAATATTTATGTTCATACCATGAGTTCATCACTATTTAAGAATTATAGGTTAAATATTAAAGAATTTCTTATAATTTTAGTGGTTTTTAACATATATACTTATACTCTAGATCAAAGTATTGGTATCATTTAACCATGTTACTGTTGCGTTTTTTCCTTAAAAGGTGTGAATGAGAAATGAAAGAGGCACCATTTGAATTGCATTTCTCCATATCAACCTTTCTTTGTCTACAAATTTAGAGGCTTGGTCTCATTTTTGAAATAGAAAAATCAGAAAATTTCTCCCCTCTTTTTTATTTTGTTGTATTATTTTCAAATAAACATAAGTGGCGCGTGCGATTTGCTCCGTCCGTGGAGATCGCTGAAATTTTGTAATTTCGATTGCCAGTTGTCACGACCCAAATTTCCCCTCTGTTAGATATCGTGATGACACCTAGTCTTAAGGACTAGGTAAGCCTAACATTTATGGAATAACAACAATAAGAAATAAAATTTAATACTTTCTGAAAAGAATTCTGTATACAATGGACACATTCCCAAAACTCGATACCCAGTATGTATCAAGACTAACCTCGGTGAAGTAGTGGCGAGGACTAGTCAAGACAACCACTGATTTAAGAGATGAACAAGTATAAATATAGGACAACGGATTATGACATTTACATAAGGGCTACACAATAGGGCTAACAATACAGTAAATTCAATAAGGAAAGAAACAAACAAGTAATAGTGGAAAAATCGTAGAATAGCACGAAAGAGCAAGAGGAACATAACTAAATCCGAAATGTAAATATACAACAAGAACAAGTAAGGACTCAACAATTTCGACTACTTTTATATCAAGTTCTTAGTCATCTCCATGAGGTACCGAACCCCGGAAAAAATCACCACTCACGGGTCCTAGTATCTGAACCCTAACATCGGCATCTTGTGCCCTCATTCAAGTAATAACTGCACGGACGACTCACGTGCCAATTGGGGTCACACATATATGGTAAGTACAACAAGAGTATATATACTCGACAACAACAAGGAAAAATCCTAAATTCGATAATAGTGCTTAACTGCGTATATGCTTGTGCAGGTGTTCTAACATGATATAATAACCAATAAGCATATAGAGAGAAAAGGGGCAACACATACATTATTTTTTCATAATTTCCACACGAATAAACTCATACAGTAAGTGTACCATTACACAATGTCAACGAACAAAGAATTCTCCCAGGCCAACACAAGTATCACAAACAATCCCTGACATAGCCCATCTTGTCTCGCCATGTGTGCAATAGTAAAATGAGTGCCCGCCTTGTCTCGACACACGCGCACAACAATGTTCCCACCTTGTCTCACCACATGCGCAACCCACATATATATATCCCGCCTTGTCACATCGCATGTGAATTATCAATAGAAAACACGGCACGACAGAAACCTCATGCAAATTCCCATATCAACAATCGCACGGCGGAAACCTTGTGTATCACAATAACCATAACCGCATGGCAAAAATCTCGTGCATCACCATAATAAGCATAATAACAACAATGACAATAATACAAGATACGGTAAATACATCAACTCAAGAACCTCCGATCACAAGAAAAGGCAAGGCTAATTCACAAGAATAAGCACAATAAAGAATACTAGGCATAATAAAGACATCTCAACAAGGAGAAATGTAACAGTAGTACCTAATTGCACAGTTCGACAACAAGAAATTAACGCGAATCCGATAATTCCAAATAAGGGCAAGTCAACTAAGAGGTAAGATATCTAAACTACCTTTAATGTTGAGCAAATTTCGAGGATTTTCGACAATTTTACTTAAGGGTAAACAACAGGAAGGTAACGATAACTTTAATTAAGACTGAACAATTATAGGGTGGTGATAAAAAATACAAATAGAGATAAGCAGTTATGAAGCTATAACATGACAGTAAAAGGGATGGAATCTTCAGTTTAATCGATTAGAAGTCAAATAGGCAATAAGAGTGAAACGAAAAAGCAAGAAATTCTAATTTAAGCAAGTAAAGATGAAACTAGAAATCAGAAACTCAATCATGTCAAGAACAAATTCATATTCAGTGAATATAAGAACCTAAGGTTCCTAAAAGGCCAACTTCTACGAATAAATCCACGCACTCGTCACCTCGCATATAAGGACTACAATCAACACATAAGACTCAAATCCTAAGGGGTAATTCCCCCACACAATATTAGGCAAGATACTTACCTCAAGGACGACAAACTGATACTCTAAAATTGAACTTCTCGGGTGAAAGACCTCTGGACGTCTCAATCTAACCAAAATGACTTCAAAACATAAATAAGCACATAAGAAACTATTCCGATCATGAAGTCTAAATCTTTAACAAAATCCAAAAATCGACCCAAAACTTGACCCCTGGGCCCGCACCTCGGAACACGAGAAATTTTACAAAATTTGTACACTCATTCCAATATGTGTTCAACCATACAAAAATTACCAAATTTCGTTATCATTTCGTCCCTCAAATCATGACTTTTGCAATATTTTGAAATTTCTTCAAAAACCAACATTTTCCCAACCCAAAACACAATTTAAATGATGAAAGCAAAGATACAATCATGGAATATATTTAATTCTAGGTGAAGAACACTTACCAACTCGATTAGCTGAAAACCCCCAAAAATCGCTCCCAAATCCGAAGTCCAAAACTTAGAATGTGAAAAAAATGGCTAACCCTCGTTTAAATGAATCTGCCAGGACTTCTGCACCTGCGACCAACCTAGCCGCATCTGCGCAACCGTAGGCGCGCATGGCCAAGCGCACCTGCGCTCCACTCCGCATCGGCGCCCAAGGAACCGCTCCTGCGGTGCCGCACGTGCGCTCCAAATTCCACACCTGCAGATGCTGCCCAGTTCGCTTCCTCTCGCACATGTGCCTCCTTTTTCGCACTTGCATCCAAGGTCCACAGGTGCGATTACACGAGAACTCAGCCTCCCCAAAACCATGAAATTCATCCGCGAGTCATCCGAAATACACCCGAGGTCCTCATGACCCCGTCCAAGCATACCAACAAGTTCCATACTCTAAAACGGAGCCGCTAGAGCTCTCAAATCATATCAAAACACGACGAAGCTATGAATCGCACCATGAATCGAGTTTATGAACTTTCAAATCTTCAAACTTCTAAACTCGTGCCGAAACCTATCATTCAACCCGGAATGACGCCAAATTTTGCAGATAAGTCACAAATGACATCACGAAGTTGTTCCAACCCTCGTAATCGCATTCCAACCCCGATATCCCAAAAGTCAACTATTGGTCAAACTTCTCTATTTTCCAAACTTCAACTTTTCGCCGAATTGCCTCAAATTACTCTACGGACTTCCAAATCCAACTCCGAACGCGCGCCTAAGTTCAGAATCACCATACAGAGCTGTTGACATTATCCAAAACTTATTCCGGAGCCGTTTACACAAGAAGTCAAATTCTCACTGCTTAAGCTTCCAAAAATAAAATCTTTCTTCCAATTTGACTCTGAATTGTCCGGTAACTGAATTCAACCATGCACACAAGTAGATATACCTAATATGAAGCTGCTCAAGGACTTATGCCGCCGAACGGAGCTTAAATTCTCAAAATGACCGGCCGAGTCGTTACATTCTCCCTCTCTTAAAACAAACGTCCGTCCTCGAACGTGTCAAGATTCACTTCGAAGTCCTCAAATCACTGAATGTACACTTCCAACATACACCCGCGGGTGATCCAACGTCATCCCAATATACATAAGCCTGACGACACCATCTCAACTGAAATTTAGCTCTTCTACCATTACCAACTAGCCTTAGAGCCAAAATTCTCACCTTCCATTCTTTTAAAAAAAACCCGATTGTAATTCCATATCCGGTAGCAGTCGCAACCAGCTGCATCAACTCATGCCTACATCCACAAGGTACGACCACACAACATCACATACCACACACCACACATAGGCCCTTTAATAACACTTATGATCACATTTGCTGCCCGAAATCAACCCAGCACCGGCAATTAGCCTCATATCCGACATAACTCTATTTCAAACCTCCATAACACTGATAGTGATGCAAGAAACACAAATACCTCATAACTAGACACCCGAATCACCATGCCACAACTAACACCACCATGCACACACCCCGCAAGCTAACTCAAGAAGCACATAATGAAAATGACGGAATATGAAAAGGTGAAACACATAAGGAAACGATCAACAAGATCGACAGACACAACTCTCTATCAGTACTAACCTATAAAACAATACAACAACAGAAGAATTAAAGCATATGATAAATCAAGAGGACGCCATCCTGATATAACTTATATCGTGGTACACAACCCGGTTCGAACACATCAAATCCCATGAAGTCACGAGGGTCTCGCCCTCAACTTAAATCACAGATCGAATATATATAGTACAAATTGAAATCTCCCACTAACTCAGCTCGTAAACAAGATACTCATGAAATCACATCAAGCCTACCGTAAAGGACAACAAGAATTCACCACTAGTCTCGTAACTCTCAATAATGAATAAAAACAATGATAGCCACGATTACTACTCAAAAAATCTCCCAACAGGAGCAATAGAATGCACATCATGAAACTCACCCATAAATGAAGCAAAAAATAAGGAAACTCGCCCCGACAAACAGAAACATATATGAAATACAAATGGTGCCCCTCTATAACAGATCAAAACATACTTGTATGACAATATCTGGACCAACAACCTCCAACCTACTATATGAAACACGTCAACGGGATGAGCGTCCCCCTCTTGGGCTCCCCCTACTCGCCTGAATACCTCACTATGACACACATTCCCGAAGCCTGGGACAATCTCTCACCATATGGCTGATATCTCCACACTCAAATCAACCCCTCTGTTGACGTGGCTGTGGAAACTGTGTAGTACGAGTACTCTGAGACCCATGAGCGCCTAAAACACTGTGAGAAGTCGGAAGTGCAAACTGAACTGGCTGGCCACAAAACTTCTGCCATGTCGTACCTTGCCTCCAAAATACGGACCAACAGATCTCTCCGGCCTACGAGGTCTACTCGCTTCTCTGTCCCCTCCCTCCTGGCCTCACCTGTCCTCCCTCTCATAGCCCCGCGTGTTACCTCTCTCATAGTCCCGCCTGTCATCTCCCTCACGATCCAACATGCCCTTAACTCAGAGAGCAATCCCTACCACCTGCTGAAATGAAACATCCGACTCTTAACTCCTGAGCCATGCTGAACCGAACATCATGCCTGAGCCCCTTAATAAATATACGGACTCGCTCCCTAACTGTAGCGACCAAAGTAGGGGCATGTCTGGCCAAATCACTGAATCTGACGGCATACTCTGATACTGACATAGTGCCCTGGTGCACCTGCTCAAACTCTACGCACCATGCATCTCGGAGGGACTGAGGTACAAACTCTATCAAACATCTCTGAAAACTGATCCCATGTAAGTGAAGCTGCATCGGCCGGGCTACCCAACTCATATGCCCGCCACAACTGATAAGTCGCTTCCCTAAGATGAAATGTGACAAAATCAACCCCGCTCATCTCCACAATACCCATAGTACGAAGAATGCGGTGATATTCCTCCAAGAAATCCTGGGCATCATCTGTCGCCGATCCACTGAAGGCAGGAGGGTGTACTTCTTGTACCTCTCAAGTCTAAGCTATTCTTCCTTAGATGTTGCTGCCCTAACCACAGGCTGAACTAGGACCACAGGTTGTGCTGCCATGACACCTAGAACCTGACTAACATGATCTCTCATCTCTGGGGTGTGGGCGGCTGGAGTCTGAACTCCTCCCCCAGTCTGTGAGGTAGCTAGTGCTACCAGAATCAAACCCGCCTGAGCCAATGTACCAAACATGCTCAGGAACTGTGCTAAAGTCTCCTGAAGTCTGGGGGTAACAGCAGGCACCTCCGGTACCTGCCCCCCAACTGGGACTACTGGCGGCTCCCCAACCGCTGCTTTGGTAGATGCTCTAGCTGCGGCACGTGCCCCTCATCGGCCTCTTCCCCTGGCGACACCTGCTCCAGGGGTAACATCATCAGGATCTGCAACTCGTGTCCTCACCATCTGTGAGAGAATGGAATGACAATTTTTTTTGAAGATTCAAGATCAATAAACTCGCACAATAGGAATGAAGGAAGTGAAGTTATCCTAATAGTTATGTAGCCTCTCGAAGATAAGTACAGACATCTCCGTACCGATCCACAAGACTCTACTAAACTCGCTTATGACTCGTAGCACCTATGAACCTAGAGCTCTGATACCAACCTGTCACGACCCAAATTTCCCCTCTGTTGGGTATTGTGATGGCACCTAGTCTTAAGGACTAGGTAAGCCCAACATTTATGGAATAACAACATTAAGAAATAAAATCTAATACTTTCTGAAAAGAATTCTGTATACAATGAACACATTCCCAAAACCCAGTAGCACAAGTCATAAGCTTTACAGAAGTTCACACTATAACTCCTAAATACCACTGTTCAGAAATAAGTACAACAGTGTATGAACAAAAAAAAGAATACAACGGTAACTCTGAAACCCGCGAACGCTGTAGCGATTTTACCTTGAGTCTCCTCAATAGCAACTGCGTTGCTAACTGCCGATCAGCCGGCTATGCAAAACCTAGTATCTACACAAAAAATGTGCAGAATAGTAGTATGAGCACACCATAGCGGTACCCAGTAAGTATCAAGACTAACCTCGGTGAAGTAGTGACGAGGACTAGTCAAGACAATCACTGGTTTAAGAGATGAACAAGTATAAATATAGGGCAACAAATTATTACATTTACAAAAGGGCTACACAATAGGGCTAGCAATATAGTAAATTTAATAAGGAAAGAAATAACAAGTAACATCGGAAAAATCATAAAATAGCACGAAAGAGTAAGAAGAACACCTCTAAATTCGAAATGTAAATATACAACAAGAACACGTTAGGACTCAACAATTTTGACTACTTTAACATCAAGTTCTTAGTCATATCCACGAGGTACCGAACCCCAGAAAAAATCACCACTCATGCGTCCGAGTATCTGAACTCTAATATTAGCATCTTGTGCCCTCATTTCAAGTAATAACTGCACGGACGAGTCACGTGCCAATTGGGGTATTTCCCACATATATGGTAAATACAACAAGAGTATCTATACTCAACAACGACAAGGAAATATCCTAAATTTGATAATAGTGCTTAACTGCGTGTATGCTTGTGCAAGTGTTCTAACATGATTTAATAAACAATAAGCATAAGGAGAGAAAATGGGCAACACGACATTGTTTTCTCACAATTTCCACACGATTAAACTCACACAGTAAGTGTACCATTACACAATTTCAATGAACAAAGAATGCCCCCAGGACAACACAAGTATCACAAACAATCCCTGACATAACCCACCTTGTCTCGCCACGTGTGCAATAGTAAAATGAGTGCCCCCTTGTCTCTCCACACGCGCACACCAATGTTCCCACCTTTTCTCGCCACATGCGCAACCCACATATATATTTATATCCCACCTTGTCACGCCCCATGTGCATTGTCGATTGAGAAATGGCACGATAGAAACCTTGTGCAAATCCCCGTATCAACAATCGCACTGCAGATACCTCGTGCATCACAATAACCATAACCGCACGGCAGAAACCTCGCGCATCACCACAACAAGTATTACAACAACAATGGAACTAATACAAGATACGGTCAGTACATCAACTCAAGAACCTCCAATCACAACAAAAGGCAAGGCTAATTCACAAGAAAAAGCACAAGAAAGAATACTAGGCATAATAAGGACAACTCAACAAGGAGGAAAAATGAATGTAACAGTAGTACCTAATGCACAGTTCGACAACAAGAAATTATGCGAATCCGGTAATTCCAAATAAGGGCAAGTCAACTAAGAGGTAAGATATCTAAACTACCTTTAAGGTTTAGCAAATTTCGAGGATTTTTGACAATTTCACTTAAGGGTAAACAACATGAAGGTAACCATAACTTTAGTTAAGACTGAACAATTATAGGGTGGTGATGAAAATTACAAATAGAGATAAGCAGCTATGAAGCTATAGCATGACAGCAAAAGGGATATAATCTTCAGTTTAATCAATTAGGAGTCAAATAGGCAATAAGAGTGAAACAAAAAAGCAAGAACTTCTAATTTAAGCAAGTATAGATGAAACTAGAAATCAGAAAATCGATCATGTCAAGAACAAATTCATACTCAGTGAATATAAGAACCTAAGGTTCCTAAAAGGCCAACTTCTACAAATAAATCTGAGCACGCACTCGTCACCTCGCATACAAGGACTACAATCAACACAGAAGACTCAAATCCTAAGCGGTAGTTCCCCCACACAAGATTAGGCAAGATATTACCTCAAGGAAAACAAACTGATACTCTAAAATTGAACTTCTCGGGTGAAAAACCTCCGGACGGCTCAATCTAACTAAAATGACTTCAAAATATAAATAAACGCATAAGAAATTATTCCGGATCATAAAGTCTTAATCTTTAACTATAACGACCCGACCGGTCGTTCCGTGAGATTAGCCACATGTCCCCCATTTTTGCTTTATCGTATGTTTCCTAGCCTATTTATGTTGTGTTGGGTCGGTTGGTTCGGGTTCGGTGTGGCCATGGTGAGAATTGGGGCACTTAGTCTCTTAAATTAGCTTAATAGTTAAAAAAGTCAAGTGGGAGTTGACTTATTGGTAAACGACCTCGGAATGTGGATTTCATGGCTCGGTAGCTTCGTTAGGTGATTTGGGACTTAGGAGTGTGTTCGGAATGAAGTTCGATGTCCGGTGTAGAATTAGGCTTGAATTGGCGAAAGTTAGTTTTTGGCAATTTCTGATCGGCAGTGCAAAATAGGTTATAGGGGTCAGAATGGAATTTTCAAAGTTGGAGCAGGTTCGTAATGTCATTTTGGATATGTGTGCAAAATTTTAGGTTAATCGGATGTGGTTTGGTTGGTTTCGGCGTCATTGGCGAAATTTAGAAGTTTCAAAGTACATAGGCTTGAATTTGATGTGATTTTGGTGTTTTGCATTATTTTTGGTGTTTCGAAGGCTCGACTAAGTTTGAATGATGTTATGGGATATTTTTGTATGTTTGGTTGAGGTCCCGAGGGCCTCGGGTGTGTTTCGGGTGGCTAACGGACTAACTCTTAGGCTTAAAAACTGGGCAGATTTTGCTGGTGTGAGTTTCTGGTTTCCTTCTACGCGATCGCGGGAGGATATTAGCAATCGCGTAGACCTAGATGGGGATGGCAGGATTCTTGTTATATGCGATCGCGTGGTGGAGGTCGCGATCGCGATCGCGTAGAGTTGAAGGGGCGCGTGGGGGGTGAGTCATTGTTCTTCGCGATCGCGTATAATGGTTCGCGATCGCGTGGGTTTTTGTCCGGTTGAATCGCGATCGCGTGTGAATGTCTGCGATCGTGTAGTGTAATTTGATGGGGCAGCAGAATTGTTCTTCGCGATCGCGTGGGAGTTTCCGCGATCGAAGTAAAGAAAGAGGCGTGGGCAGAACAGTTTTTAAGTTCTAAATTCGGTGATTCTTGACCATAACTCAATATTTTCATTAGAGAGCTCGGGGGAAGGAGATTTTTGATGAGCTTTTCAGTGGGGTTCTTGTGGTAAGTGTTCTTCAATCATTTTTGGTTCAATTCCATGAATTTGTCTTGATTTCCACCATGCAATTTGAGGAATTGAAGTAGGAAAATTGGGAAAAATGGGAAGAAAGTTTTGAAAATTCTTTTGGTGTTTTGAGTGGGTAATTGAGGTCGGATTTTGGTAAATTTGGTATTGGTAGACTCGTAAGGGAATGAGGAAATCTTGTTTTATGATTTTTATCGAATTCTGAGATGTGGGCATAGGGCTTGGGCTTGGTCGAATTTCGAGAATTGTGCTTAAATTTGTATCTTTCGATTGGGTTTTGTTTTGATTAGCGTATATTGATGATGTTAATATGATTTTGGTTAGATTCAGAGCATTTGGGAGCCAATTCGAGGGGCAAGCGCATCGCGGAGTAGCTTTTGGGCTGTCTTGAGGTAAGTAACGAATGTAACTCTAAATCTGAGGGTGTGACACCCCGTGATTTGGTATTATTTTGGTGAATGAGGTGACGGACATGCTAGGTCATGAGCATGGGGGCATGCACCGATAGGGATTGTGACATGGTTCATCCCGTAGCGATTATTAAGCCGCGTATTCGATTTAAAACCTTATGATATCCTGCATTTTAGAAATTTATACTTGTTTATGGGCTGTGAGCCATGATTGGGGCCTTGTGCCAACTTGTTTAGACCCTCAGAGGTACTTTGACACTATTCTACCATTATCCTGATAAAACATATGTGAACTCAGTCATGTTTCCTACTTGTTGTTATTTTCAGTATTATCACACTGTTTTGAAACTCAAAAAAATAATTTTTTTTGGGCTGAGTCTCGTTAGTTGAGATGAAATTGCCCAAGTGGCTTGTGAGGGTGACTGAGTCAGGCCGAGAGCCGAGTATGTGAGGATAGTTAAGCAACGGGCTGCACACCGCAACAATATATATGTTATGTATTACATGTGGGTCGGGCTACACGCCACAACAATGTAGATTATATATATATGGATCGGGCTGCACGCCGCAACAATATATATTATTTATACGGATCAGGCTGCACGCTGCAATAATATGTATATTCGATCGGGCTGCACGCCGCAACAGATATAGCGCTTGGGCTGAAGGAGTCCCTCTAGGAGTCTGTACACCCCTAGTGAGCGCAGTCGACTATTATATGGATCGGGCTGCATGCCGCAGCGTATGTTATATATATGGATCGGGCTACACGCCGCGACAGTATAAATATATATATATAGAGAGCGAGAGAGTAGTGGAGCGGGCTGCCCGTCGCAGCATTTGCGTGTGCTCATGGTACTTGCTGAGTACGAGTGTTAAGTGAGAGCATGAGATACTGATAGTGGAGTCACGAGTTACTGAGAGGCTTGCCCGAGAGGCTTTATTGTGAGTGGTACTGTGACCGAGGGGCTTATATTTTAACAAAAATGTTTTTTTCACTCTTCTTTACACTGAGGCTCTGATGATAAATGTTTTTATACGAGATTTTAAATGGAAACTGGAGTTTTATGAAATATTCCGAATTGTAGATTTCTGACTTGAATTATTCATTTCCATTGTTATTCATTATATGGGTTTACATGATTTATAAATGCTCGTCGCTACACTCAAGTTTTTAGTTACTTTGATTACTTACTGAGTTGGCGTATTCACGTTACTCCCTGCACCTCTGTGTGCAGATCCAGGTACCAGACCATCTCACTAGTTGACTTCTGGACGAGCTTGGAGTTGTTCGAGGATTTGAGCTGCTCAGCATCCCTAGCTCACCTCCTTTATTTCCCTCAGATCATAGTTTCTTTTGGTCTTTTGTACCTCGAACTTTTGTTGTAGATAGCCACTATGTTATACATTGTATTTTTCAGTCTTAGATGCTCATGACAGTTGACTCCAGGTTTTGGGAAAGTGTGTATTTTATTTCATCTCATTCTGCTATTTTAAAATCTGCTGAGTTTTGGGAAATTATGATATATATATATATATATATATATATATTGATAGTCTGAAATGCTTGGCTAGCCTAGTTCCATGATAGGCACCATCACGGCCGGTTAGGATTTGCGGTCGTGACAAGTTGGTATCAGAGCCTAGATTACATACGACTCAACGGTCATGAGCAGGTTTAGTAGAGTTTTGCGGATCGGTACGAAGACATATGTACTTATCTTCGAGAGGCTACAGAACCCTTAGTAACAGTCTCATTTTCTTGAATTCTGTCATGCCATTTGATTGATTCTGAAAATCTAAATTTCTGTTGTTTTATTCTCTCACAGATGGTGAGGACTCGGGCCACCGATCAGGGCGATCAGCCACCAGCTAGACCAGCGAGGGGTCGAGTCCGCGGTCAAGGCCGTAGTAGAGGTAAGGGGCCAGCACGTGCGGCAGCCAGGGTAGTATCAGTTGATCCCCCTATTACTCAGAACTAGGTTCCCGTTGCAGATACTTCATCAGGACAGGCTCAGGCACCGGCAGTGCCTGTTGTTATTCCAGGTCTTCAAGAGACCTTGTCTCAGATCTTGGCGGTGTGTACCACCCTTGCTCAGGCAGTTGCTGCTACTTCTCAAGTCGGGGGAGGCAGTTAGACTCCAGTTGCCCGGACACCTGAGCAGGCTACTCAGGGCCAGCAGACACCGGGGGCGGTTCCAGCCCAGCCGGTTGCTCCAGTTCAGGACTTCGTGATCCTAGCTATGCCAGATGATGAGCAGCGTACGCTGGAGAGGTTTAGTAGACTACAACCTCCAATATTTAGTGGTGCTGAGGGCGAGGATGCCCAAGGTTTTCTAGATAAGTGCCAGAGGATACTGCCTACTGCTAGGATTTTGGAGACCAGTGGGGTCTCATTTGCTACTTTTCAGTTCTATGGTGCTTCTTTCACTTGGTGGGAGTGTTTTGAGAGGCGTAGGCCTGTTGGTTCAGCACCCCTCACCTTGTAGCAGTTCTCCACTATCTTTTTGGAGAAGTATGCATCCCAGTCACAAAGGGAGGAGCAGCGCAGGATTTTTGAGCAGCTGCGTGAGGGAGAGCTATCAATGATGCAATACAAGATGCGATTTTTGGAGTTAGCTCGTCATGCCACCGAGTTGGTCCCTACTGATAGGGAGAGGATTAGGAGGTTTATAGATGTCCTTCCTTATTAGCTCCGCCTTTTCATGACCCGGGAGAGAGTATCAGATACTACATTCGAGTAGGTTGTTGATATTGCTCGAGATATTGAGTCAGTTCTCTGCCAAGAGCGGGTAGAGAGGGAGGCCAAGAGGCCTCGTGGATCGAGTGGTTCTAGTGGTGCTTCTTCCAGGGGGTACTTGCAGCATGGTAGAGGTCGTTCATTCAGGCCTCCTCGGTCAGGCCGCCCAACCTATAGTGGTGCATCTTCGGGGTATGGTCCCCGTAGTTTTCAGCCAGGCCATTCTTCATTCGGTGCCCTTCCAGCCCAGAGTGCAGCTTGAGTACCATCACCGCAGGGTTCTTCTATGCATGGTTCTCCTAGTGGCCATTCTGGTGCCAGGGGTTCATTTCAGTCCCAGTCTCCAGCTCCAGGGAGTTGTTATGAGTGTGGAGAGTTCGGGCATATGAGGAGGGAATGTCCTCATCTTCTTGGAGGTCCATCTCAGCTGAGGAGCCAACCTTCGACTTCAACTCCAGTTACTTCACCACCTAACCAGGCAGCCATGGGTGGTAGTCAGTCAGCTAGAGGCCGCCCTAGAGGG